>JAECUM010035714.1:0-14818 GCA_016617855.1 Megalonaias nervosa
CTAACCGTTAATGTAGCTGAAATGACAGTAAAAAGTTTAGTAACTATTAAATTTCATTCAGAATATAACATTTTATAATTCTGGCGATATCCTTATCGCAGACATATTAAATCCACAAAACTATTACATCAAAAGGCTATAAATGTTGATCAAAATGTGTCCATTTTATACAAGTCCTTTTTCCTAACATCATTGCTCTGTACATCTGTTTATCTAATTTACCTGTCTGACTTACCCATAACAAAAATTAATCTTCCTTGGTCTGCCTGTACTGGACACCAGATATTTATAACTCCTCGCAAAAAAAACCCCAAAACAAACAAACAACCCACCCACCCCAAACCAAAACAAAACCAAAACAAAACAAAAAAATCAACTGCAAGAGCAAATCCGATAAAAATAAAAGTGATAGGGGTCAAAAACATCGTTGACTTACGTTGTGGTTATCTTGCAAATACAAAGTAATGTAAGTAAAATACTAATTTACATCGTTTAAAGAATTTCAATTGCCTAGACTTGTGATTCACTGCATCTTGCCCTTCTTCTTCCCTAAGCACTGATGTGTTCTAACTGCCCTCGTGTAGTAACCGTCTTCTGCAACAAACTGAATCTCCATATCGACCCAACATATTGTTGTAGAAAATTGTTTCAATTTCACGAAATTGAATCCCTTTAAAATTTGTATGTGCATACCGAATTTCTTTTACCTTGTATATACGTATTCCTTATATATGGATTGTTAGCCCGTGACACATTCTAATAAAATATAATTTTGTAAATGTCGATAATTACTTCATGATAAAACACTTATCACAATATTTTAGTCTCATTGATCAGTTTGCTTTAAGTCTCAAAGATCTGTATTGTATCTCAGCAAAGAATACACATATACTATGCATTGGGTACAAATGGACAGGAGAGACATGTGAACAGCGCAAATGGTCATACCGTCCCATCGGTCGGACGAGAATCTACGTGACATGCAGTCATTTGCAACTTCGATGTTTATCCTGCGGATCATGCTTTAAATATGTTGCTATGGCTACCATCTAACTTTCGTTCTGATCACCTCGGTTATTTGCGAAACAAGGATTTACATATAATTTGCATCGAACTATTTTTTTTTTTTTTCATTCGAGATTTTTAAAGCAATGTTGCGGTCAATCCAATCTTAGATTAGCTTGCAGTTTATTTTCTTTGTTGCAAACAACACTAAGGAAGAAGAGTATGACTTTTTTGTAAATTACTGCGCCGAAATACACCCGATTCATATTTTTCTCTCATAAAGATAGGCGAGGTGACCTGAGTTTGAAACACAAAACGATTTTGGAACTCCTCTCCTGTCGTGCTCTATCCTTTGTAACGTAATATATAAGACCCAAAGCTAAAGTAAAAACATAAAAATAAAAACATAATAGCTTTGTCTGAATATCCCGTATGCCCTATACCTCATTTCATTTCAAATCACTCAAACGTTTGAGTACGTCTACAACGTTTTTGGTAGACCATTTCATACTCTGTCTTCAAGGTCAAAGAATGGCTTTTTTAATTCCTGGGGACTCTTTTCATTTTGTAATTATTAAGAAGGAGAACTTTAACCAACTTGACCATAGACACTCACGCCACATTCAACGAAAGTTAGATATTATTCGTGTGGCAAAGACACTGCACAGAGCCTCCTTATTTTGCACTTTTGTTGGCAATCAGATTTTTAAAAAATGAACATTAGGAAGACAAGTTTGATTGAAATAAATCTCTATATTATTGTACATAAGGGACAGCTTCTAAAATTCGATAGGATTCATATTATGGGTGTGATTAAAAAAAAAAAACAAACCACAAAAACTCCCAGCAAAAGCCCCCACAAAAACTAAATAAAACACCACCCCAACACACAAAATAGCGATATCAGCATCATTCACAATTAATGGGCTGAGCACAACATTTACAACCAGATATCCCCGCACTCCCCGCCTTCCTAACTCCAAGAATATATTCAGGGACCAATTTAAGTGGATGTTCTGAAATCATGTTTACATGATATGTATGTATTTATGTATGTAAGGATGTATGTATGTATGTGGTATATCTGAAACATCTTAATACTATATATATATATATATAGAGAGAGAGAGAGAGAGAGAGAGAGAGAGAGAGAGAGAGAGAGAGAGAGAGAGAGAGAGAGAACGGAAAGTGCTATTCCTGGATTCTATAGAAGAATGCTTGATAATAGTAGGCAGAATTAATATTTAATACAAATAATACTATCATACAGGTTAGAGAATTTTTAATTTGTATTCTACGGAGATTCGAACCCAGGTCCGCGTAAACGGCACCCATCGCCTTGCCTGCACGCATCAGCCCATATTCCTTCACGACTAAGCACGCATCACCAAAAAATGATGCGACTGAATCGGTGGATCACTTGCAGGTAATGCCAACGACGAAGGAAGACCAATCATATTTCTTGCCACGAAAACATTTTCGTCGAAATTAATTTTTTTTTTCAATTCGATATATTGTTCCTGTGAAACTTTCATGATGATATTTTTAGGACTTTATATACAATCTGAAGAATTACAGCAAGAAAATTATTACGAGAATCCGGAGATGAATCTTCGAAACTTAATCCGTGAATACCCGTAACTGGATTCAACGCGGTAGTTTGTGCGGAAAAAGCACTCCAAACGTAATTATACATCAACATGGTAACAGCGGAAATACCAAGATCGGTTAAGTTGTAAAAACTATCCAAGGAATAGATACGGAGCTATAAAATAACAAAATCCATTTCGGCTTCTGATTGTTGTTCTATGTAATCTATGTACTTGTAGTTGGTTGTTTGCGTATTTGAATCTGCGATGACATAAAAAAATAACCCGATGGAGTTTTACCAGTTTTAGGGTCCCAATCGACGCTGATGTTGAAAGTTTTACCTAGTCCTGCGTTTTCTCCTTTAGGAACCCTCCAATCGGTTTGTAGATCAATTTTATATCTATTACATACTTCCAAGTATTTACCGTAGTTGTATTTTGAGCAAATTCCGACCACATCGAACCAATTTGTCGATCAGGTAATGTTATTTCTAGTTCGTTGAGAATCGACATAATGGTGAAGAAAACAGGATATTGAAAAAAATGATCGCATTATTTTATAAGTTTTTGAATTATTATCGTTTTCATTAAAATGGTCAACGTCGATTGTTAAATGTTGTTGTGTAATCCCACACGCCGTTGTTGCGCAGAAAAATGCAAAATCAAGTTGACATTGCCAGAATGACATCAACGAATCTAACGATTTAGGATATATCTTTTTCTAGAATTACATTTGCGTATGGCACGTGTTGTTATAGCATTCAATGTTGTTACTTTCTACGCATTTCGATCTTTCAAAAGCAAGATCGTGTCCATTTTTAGTGAGATCCCTTGCTTGACATATGACCCTGACCTTTAATAACAGTTGCTGGAACATGTTGTCGAGGCGAAATGCAATAATTTCCGAAGATTGGTTTTAAAGCTTGCCATATGCCTTCTTCGGCAAAAGGAGTGAGTTTGGAGTGTAGGAAGGTATGTGCAATTAAATTGTTTTAAATTCTATAGATCGATTTTAATCTGGGGTTTGTAAATTTTGATCGGAAATCACAGGAGTGGGTGTGTCGTGGCTTGTTGTTTGTTATTATTAGAATGTAATGCGTTGATATAGATAAAACTTCACATCAAATGATCTGGAAACAGGAAACCTAAAGTAGTCCGCAGAATTTATCGATGTGTAAACAAATTCCAGATCAGTATCACGTGACCGTTTACATCCAATCAAAACGTAGAAAACGCGGTTAATTCACACAAATTGGAATTATTGGTATTTTAAATTGTGATCGGCCCATGGCGCAATAATACGCATATATGAACATTCTTGGAACCGTGTGCTGTTGTATACATACTGTAATATATTTAATGCTTTATTGTTGTTGTTGTTGTGGATGTTGTTGTTATTTCTGAACCTAATATAACGTTTTAAAAATCGATTATTATTTTTTTTTAAATATGAAAATGTCCGAAGGCCGCCTCTCTCTGTGTCTCTGTCTCTCTCTGTCTCTGTCTCTGTCTCTCTGTCTCTCTCTCTCTCTCTCTCTCTCTCTCTCCCTCGTAGCAAGATACAGGCGAAAAGCCACGGAAAGACGAGCGTATAGGATTTTCGCTTGTGTTATACGACGATGTCTCTGGGTCTGGACCTATCAATGACACCTTCGGATATTTTCATATTTTAAATAAATAATAATCGGTGCTTAGAACATTATAATAGAGAGAGAGATTGATATTGATAAGTTGATTGTTTTTTTTTTTCGAGTTTCTATTTTTATTCACATTGATTAAATCAATATATGACACTTATGATTTAAAGATGAAAGATGGTTTTAATGAAGAAAGTAGAGCAGTACAAACACATGGTTAGCCTTTTGAAAACTGTACGCTCAGCCATTCACGTACCGGCTAATGTAAATAAGTGTGGCATAGAACTAGGCGAAATGACGAACCAACAAGAGGTATTTAAAATATTTTAACATTTTTACAGTTATTCTGCTTTAATTAACATTACTACCGACCAATTCTCTCTGTCTCTGTCTCTCTCTGTCTCTCTGTCTCTGTCTCTCTCTCTCTTTTGCTTTGGTCGGTTTGACTTAACTTTGACCATCATGCATACGTACAGTGACACAAGGGAAAATCCTCTACGCTCGTCTTTTCATGGATTTTCGCCTACATCTTGTTACAATGGTCAAGAGAGAGAGAGAGAGAGAGAGAGAGAGAGAGAGAGAGAGAGAGAGAGAGATAGTGGGGCGTCCTTTGGTCATTTTCATATTTCATTAATAATAATCAATTTTTAAAATAGGTTTAAGAAACAACAACAACAACAACATCAAAGTGTTAAATTACAGTATGTGTGCCTCATAACCAAAATTGTACCGTAGAGTGTCGAAAGGCTATTGCAGCTTTGTATCATTAATTAACTAAAACACTGTTGATAAATCCCAAGGAAAGTTTTCATGTACCGTTACGATGAACCATATTCCTATGTTACTTGGTGTAAATTCAGTTTCAAAGTTTTCGTCCAACCCAAATTCTTTTTATCACTCACTCCAGATTTCTGCGTATTTGGTCCATTACGCATGAGAGGGGACGGGGAACAGAAAGCAGAAAGGATTGCGATGAGATTGTGTCCCATATTAAATTCATTTAGAAAATGGGGATTATTAATACTTTTATCGTTGATTTCAAACGTCACTGATGATTAATGAGTCGAAATTCAGCATTGATCTAAAGGCCTAGAATCGACAGCACAGTTGCAAGAATGTTTACATATGTGTATTATTGCGCCATGGGCGGAACACATTTTCATATGCAATAGTATATATATATATCGGTGGTGATCTCAATTGTATCCAAGTTTCCAAGTTAAGACCCAGGGGACAAGTCCCTGGGTTATGGATGGACCTCGAAGCCAAAGTAATGTACATACATTCGTTTGTCCCTTCATGCCCAGTAAGTGTATATATGATTACTTGGTGGGTATCCCAACAGTCTCTTAGGTATGACCAAGTCATTTAATCCCATTAATCCGTCAAAGTAAGGGATGGACCCAGGATCAATATTGAATATATGCATTTGTCTTTCTATGTCCATTACATGTATACATGTTTGTATGTAAGAGATATGATAGTTGTCATATTAAGAATAAATATACGGGTAAAAGTCAGGTACATATCTAAATTCGTCTTTTCACTCATAATAAGTGCGTATACAGTTTTAGGGTGATGACCTCAATAGCAGTGACCGCAGGATAACAAATGTATTCTTTTGGGGCATTATCCTGGGGTACCATTCTAACTTCCATCTGATCAATGATGACACTCAGGTCGATAATCACGCACACAGCACTTACGTGACATATTACTCTCATAATACGGCAGTTATTTTAAATTTATCTAAAATAGCCTCCACCTCAGAGACCAGTCCAGGAGCTCTTTCAAAATTTTGAAAACGTTTTCCATATTTACAGACCATTGTCATTCATATTACTAACAATAAAAACAACGAAAGCAAAACAAAAGCCAAATGATAATTGTATGCACACAAAACTAAGCTTAAGCAGTGGTGTTGCGTTGCACAGTCAAGTGTCCTGCCCAAGGTCATACGAACGGGCCGACATCCCTGAGCCTGCAGAGGGTAAGCTAAAACTAAAGTGTATGAAGAGATTATACAGTATCATTTATTGAAAATATATAATAATTTGCACCAGAGTTTATTTTTATATAATCTTTACGAAACGAAAACTATATGACACGAGCTACTTGAAAAGCGCAGCATCTTGCATTATTCAACAAATTTCATAAACTACGCGACACCTTAACACGAGTTTGAGATCCTCGACATCAGAACTAGTGAAGGATCATCAGATGTTGCTCTGTGAGGCGATCGATGTTGATTACGTGACGTTACATATAGCGTGTGCAGGTTAATATTTTTTTATATTACTACAAGTCAGCATATCATTTTTATGTGATTCTGATTGGTCCAAATAAGCTCGTGAAATTTTTGTGCAGTATTCTCTTTGCTGATTGGCGATCATGGGAAAATTTTCTTTACCCCGCCTTATGGAAAATTTTCTTTTTACTAATACGATGAATATTTTGGCGACCATTTTTCGAATCGACTGACCAAAGAGAATTGAGCAAAAAGGTCACGTCTTTCTGAATATGGCGAACTTACCCCACAGGGCTCGTTATGCCATGTATTATCATACGTTGAAAAAAATGGTGTTCAACCCCAAACAACAACAACAAAAAATTATGGATATTGGTCCATTGATAGCATGCGGGGAGGGATGGGCTGTAATCGTGAAACAAGGAATTCGCCCTATATAAAAGAATGGTTTAATTGTTAACTTCTAGAAGCAAAAGAACTCGCCTTTATTCATAGAAGAATGTAGACATAAACCCGTATCTCAACTGACATACGTTAAGCCTATCAAACCACAGTATTCTTACGCGGTAAAATAGCTCAAACGATCTAATGTCTCTTATGTCAATGTCTCCTGTTCCAAACACATTACAGTAGATACGGAATTTTTCATCCGGTAATAATCCTTTCACATGAATATCCAACAACTTCCAGTACTGAAAGTGACATAATTTAGGTATCAACATTGTTACATTGATCTTCTAACCTCAGTGAATCAAACTATGTGACATCACACGGAATTTCCATACACATTCTGTGTTGAGAAACGATGTTCTCTGAGTAAATTCTCCCATCCTTTTTTGAATGACAATTATTCCTTTAAGTCTAATTTGTAGAATAAAATCTGTTTTTAATTTTTATTGGTTATAAAACTGCCCAAAAAATCGATAATAGTTTGGGATTATTTTTTTTACGCGCAACAATAAAAGCTACATCACCTAAGTAAGAATGAACGAAATTATTTCTTCTTTCTATTTCCATTACAATTTTAAAAAAAAAAAAAAAAAAAAAAAAAAACCTATACGATAAACAGAATCTCAAATGGGTAATGATTTAATATTAAATTTATGAAACTCGTTCAGTAATGTTCAGCTTTTGGTCGCCAAGGCTTGCAAAAGCTGGACATTATTCAAGGGGTTTCATAAATTCAATATTAAATCATTACCCATTCGAGATCCTCTGTTTATGGCGTGACGTTAATAATCGAAACATGCTTGGCCTTTACTATTGTATGTTGGAAAGAAAGAAAAAAAACCACAGAAAACCAAACAAACAACGGATGTAAATATTTTCGAACTACCTTCAACCCCGTAGTTATTACGTCATATTAACATCATAACGTCACAATTGATAGATGTGGTGTCATCACTAACAGCAATGGTTACACACAATTGAAACCGAATGCTTTCTTCGTATTATTCATTTCAGAATTGCAGATATTTCAGTGATTGTTGAAACTTTGTGGAGTGTTATTTTCAAGATCTGTCATATTATAACACTTTGTTCTTCTCACATCTAGCCGAATTTTCGTCCGCAAAAAAAAAAAAAAAAAAAAAATAAAAATAATAAAATAAAAAACAAACTCACCAGTCTGTGAAGTATCACTACCATTACCTACGAGTCTCTATCAAAGAGTCGCAGTTATTCGACTCGCATCGGAAATGGAAGAGCATCTTCCGAATAGATACATTACATGACGTCAATAAAGGTGATCTTTGTGTGACAAATGTTAGAAACTATAAGCTGAAACAAATTATAATTTTCTTCAATAATAATAATATATCCAACGAAAAACGGAATTAAGATCGATGTACTCAAATTCATTTGCCTAGCAATGTGTTCTGCTCCCGCTTTCTTTTACCCCCAGTCATTCATCACCAAATACTATGTCTGTCTTTAATGTCGCAAATCTCTGTGACAGCGGTTTTACGTGCCCTAAGAGACGTAGACAATTTGACCACGACTTCATGCTGAACAAAGTTTCTTTATTTTAAAAAGAAAAGGTCAATGTGTCTAACTTTGATTCTCAACACGAATTCATTACTTTATGGAATAAAGAAAATGCGGAAGTTATTTGTAGAGCTTTGACGCAATCGCGAATACGAGCTTTAAAGTACCAATGGTCAGGAGTAACAGATTCTTGACAGTTATTAAACGAAGATGTCACCGTGAGAATCACCTCATTTTATTAAACTCGCGCAGTTTATGCTTCCTTGTCCAGATATTTCAAGCACTGACATAAAGTTTAAGATGAACATGCCAGTAAAATAAACGCGTGACAATATGGTTTGTTTCCAAATATAGAGATATCATGAAAATATTCTTTTTCAGCCCGCCCTATTCCGGAATTGAAACGTACATATAAACATGCAATTTATCGTACGCAAATATACATTTTTTTTATCCGCAACAACCCCCAACTCCCCCCCCCCCAAAAAAAAATATAACTGAAGACAAAGCGAATAATACAAAATAGTTTTAATAATGTTCCGATAGTTTGTCGAGACGACTATGATTGTCGTTTATTCGTTTTTCTTCCTGCACTTTTCCACCATAAGCTCGTGCTTATATTAGATCTGATAGTATTATCAAATCTATATGTTCCATATCAAGCTCAAGTAATATTTTTAGCAGGATTTCAACTTGTTTTTGTTCTTCTAGACAATCATCAGGATGACAGTATCTGTTAATAATATCAAAGTTTCTTATTGCTTCTATTAGTTGTGGCCCTCGCATATGCATAATGCGAACAAAATTACCTTCGCTTTCCGAACATATTTGACTGTTTACTGAATCGATGCTAAAATATTTCATTTGTTGTATTTTATTTGCCGCTTGTGATTTGTCGCCAACATCTGTTGTAGAAGCAACTTTTCTCGCATTAAAAATTTTATCGTGAAATTCTCTTGCAACGGTTATAATTGCTGGTTCAGACATTATTTTACACCGTTAGATTAAATTTGATCATCGAGTATATATATTTGAAATGCTGTAAATCCAGGAAACGGACCCTCAGCAGCGACAACATAAATTCGGAAATAAAAGTACTTGTTAACAGTATTCGCAGTTGGAATTGTAAAATATTGGGTTGTTGAGATATATGTGTTTGTTGTACTATACAACGTTGTCCAGGTTGTATCATCGCTTGATCCTTCTAACGCCCTGCGAAAAACACGACCGGTATTTGCGTTTAATCGGCCGTGCAAATGAAATTGCCAAATAGCAACTGCAACGGGACATTTGATTTTAATCCAAAAGTTTTCGGTTTCTCGGTTAGTCGTCCATTTTTGACCGTCAACGATAAAGCTAAAAAGGAAAGTGTGATGAGGATAATTTCCAGGATAATGTGTTGATGCGCTTACCTCAAACCCAACTCTGTTATCAGTTGCCTCAAAAAGTGTTGGAATATACCCAATATTGTTTTGGTTTGTTTTATATCTCCTCCTAAAACTCTGTCAACGTAAGCTTTATTTGTTAGATCAGCAGGATTAACTGGAGTATAATTTGTTGTTATTTTGTTAGATCCCATTCTTAAATTA
Source organism: Megalonaias nervosa (assembly GCA_016617855.1). Classification (NCBI taxonomy): domain Eukaryota; kingdom Metazoa; phylum Mollusca; class Bivalvia; order Unionida; family Unionidae; genus Megalonaias; species Megalonaias nervosa. The sequence continues at coordinate 10,055 of JAECUM010035714.1, forward strand.
CCTGTCATTGTACCTCCGGTTATTTTTACAAAGTTGTCTTTGACAACTTTAACATTGGTCAGCCAGTCATCATTACTAAGAGCTGTATTGTCAAGTTGAGTATTATAAATCAACTTACCTCCCATATCAATCGATCCAGTCATCATTCCACTAGATAGTTTTAAATACGGAGTGAGTACTCCTTTTAACTGATCATAACTAATAGCATCAGCATCATTATCTGGTGGCGAATTTATTGAAAGCCCAGTTACTTTGAGTTATTGCTCATTATCAGGTTACTAGTCATTGCGTCGCCAGCTTTATTAAGCTTGTTATTGTCAACATATTTTAGTCGAGCATAACTCACCGCTTGTGTAATATCAGCGTTTGCTGGTGGATATGTAATTTAACACCAATATTTTATTTTTTTTTACTTGACATATTAATATTGCCGGTAACCGTTCCACCTGTTTTATTAGGCTTGTTGTCATCTACATATTTCAAGTGCAAATAACTTACCGCTTGGGTTTGATTTAAGTTTGCTGGTGGATACGCGGTCTCTAAATTTATTTTAAAAAAATTCCTGACATATCCAAGTTACCGTTTAACGTTACTCCTGTCAATGATAGTTTGTTATCGTCGATCGCTTTTAGTTGTGAGTAACTTATCGCTTGGGTAAGATCAACCTTTGGTGGCGGATAATCTACTTCTAATGCAACTACTCGTTGATTTAACATAAATAAATCATCTGTCATTGTATCACCGGTTTTCTTGACGAACACAGATATATCAGTTATTGTTGGTTCGCCAGCGGAAATGGATCCTGTGAGTGTAGTTCCAAATTTTGTGTAATAACTCATTTACATAAAATATATAACATAAAATTATATAACAATGACGCAGTCATCGACGAGGTCAACAACAAAGTTGTCACCGATATTAAATTTTGATACCGAACGAGTAGTCAAACACCAACATAACAACGAGCTACTAGATTGCCATTATCTTCTTATTGGCAGGACAGGATCTGGCAAAACAAATCTTTTACTAAATCTTTTGCTCAACAACAACTTTAACTACGATCGGGTGTACATCTACACAACATATCCACAACAGGATAAAATACGAGCTACTAAGCGATTACAACAATAAACTTCGCGATAAGCTTAGTGCAAGTGAAGATATAGTTTTAATCAAGCACCGGAAGATTTGATTCCGGTAAACGAACTTGATTCGTCCGGGCATAAAATAATTGTATTTGACCATATTCCGCTAAACAACGATGGGATGAACAAAATACGGTCTTATTTTTCATTGTCGCATAACAAAAAGTGTAACGCGATTTATCTTGCGCAGGGGTTTTATAACGTTGACAGGTTTATTCGGCGTAATACAGAATGTTTCATACTGTTTCCTGGACTAGATAATGTTGATGTGCGAAACATCGCAAACGAGCAATGCAGTGATGTAACCAAAGATAAATTTATTGAGCTATTCATGCTTGCATGAACTGGAAGGGAACATGTGGGCGCTGCTGCAATGCACAGACCAACGAGAGAGGTCTGAGAATCATGGAAGTCGCTAGTTACAACGACCGTATGCTGGAAAACACCTTCGGCCAACACAAAGTATCCAGAAGATGGACATGGCACAGTCCAAGTGGAGACCATCACAGTCAGATCGACTACATCTTGGTAAAGAGGCGCGTACAGTCAAGTGTAAACATCGCCAAGACCCGAAGTTTTCCCGTAGTGGACATTGGAAGTGACCATGGTCTGGTGATGATGTCCTTCAGGCTACATCTAAAGAAGGTCAAGAAAGAGAGCCACACAAGAATAAAGTTTGATCTCGAGAAATTGAAGGATCCCGAAGTAGCAGAAGCCTTTCGGGCAATGATTGGTGGGAAATTTGCACCGCTCACCATCCTCGACAATGACGATACAGACATGGACACGTTGATCACCACCTTTAATACAACAACGACCGAAACAGCCAGTGAGATCCTTGGTAGACATCACCCAATCAATAAGCCCTGGGTCACAGCTGAGGTCTTGAACCTGTGTGACAAGAGGAGGGAGCTGAAGAAGAAACGAACGATACAGAAGGGGCAGAGCAATACAAGAAAGTCAACCGGGAAGTCAAGAAAAGCATGAAAAAGCAAAAGAGAACTGGATAGAAGAATAGTCCAATGACAATGAGGGAAACTTCAAAAGGAACAACAGCCAGAAAGCGTACCAACTGGTCCAAGATCTAACAAGCACAAAACAACGGCGAGTTACCTCCTTACAGGACAAAGCTGGAAACTGCCTCACAGAAGAAAAAGACATTCTGAACTTTACGACCACCGAGCCACAATAGCTCTCGAGATACTGAACGTCCCTCCAGCAATTAACAACGACAACCACCCTATCCTACGTGAAGAAGTAGAAACAGCAGTGAGATCGCTGAAAAAGAGGAAGTCAGCAGGAGTGGACAACATCCTAGCAGAACTAGTCCAAGCAGGGGGAGAAACAATGATTAGCACCCTCACAAACATCTGCAACAAGATCTGGCAAACAGGGGTATGACCATCACCTTGGACCCAATCACTTAACATCACCCTCCCCAAGAAATGCAACTTGCAACAGTGTCAAAACTACCGTACAATCAGTCTTATAAGCCATCGAAGCAAAGTCATGTTGAGGATACTGCTGAACAGATTAAAGCCACAGGATGAAAAGATCATTGCCGAGGAGCAGGCAGGTTTCAGAGCAGGGCGCAGCACAACAGAGCAGATCCTCAGCCTCAGGATATTGTGTTAGAAGTACCTCCAACATCAGCGAAATCTGTACCATGTCTTCGTGGAGTTCAAGAAGGCATTTGACAGGGTATGGCATGCAACCTTGTGGGCGACCATGAGACTGTACAACATCATTGCCAACTTCATCACAGTAATAGAGCACCTCTATGACAAGGCCACCAGTGCAGTATACTTCAACGGTAGCATAGGAGACTGGTTCAGAACGACAGTCGGAGTCAGACAAGGCTGTCTGCTCTCTCCCACACTATTCAACATCTTTCTGGAGAGAATCATGGCTGACGCGCTTGAAAAGCATGAAGGGACAGTCAGCATCGGAGGCAGAACAGTCACCAACTTACGTTTTGCCGACGACATTGATCATTGATGGACTAGCAGGAAATGAACAAGAACTAGCTAGCTTATTAGAGCGCCTCGACAAAACCTCTGCAGCCCTTGCATATAAATCAGTGCAGAGAAGACGAAATTGATGACCAACAACACCAAGGGCATCAGCACTGACATCAGGGTCCAAGGTACGAAGCTATAAACAGTACACAGCTTCAAGTATTTGGGGGAAATGTAACAGATGAAGGATCGAAGCCTGAGGTACTCTCCAGGATTGCACAGACATCAGCAGAGCTGAGAAACCTGAAGTCCATCTGGAACGACAAGAACATCGCACTCAGTTCAAAGGTCAGACTGATGCACTCACTGGTGATCTCCATATTTCTCTACACCTGTGAATAATGGACCATAACAGCTGACTTAGAGAAAAGGATACAGGCCACAGAGATGAGATGCTTCCGAAAGATCCTCGGCGTCTCATACAAAGACCATGTCACCAATGAAGAAATACGGCAAAGGATCAGACAAGCCATTGGGCCTCACGAAGACCTCCTGACCACAGTGAAAAAACGTAAACTGCAGTGGTATGGGCATGTCTCACGATCATCAGGACTTGCCAAGACAATCCCGCAAGGCACTGCACAAGGAAGAAGAAAGAGAGGCAGACAGAGAAAGAGGTGGGAAGACAACATTCGAGAGTGGACAGGCTTGACACTGAACGACGCACAAAGAAGGACGGAAAATCGAGAGGAATGGCGGAAGCAGGTTGTTCGGTCTTGTGCGGTGCCCCAATGGTCTACCAGACTACGGGACTGATGATGATGATGATGATGATGATGATGATGATGATGATGATGATGATGATGATACCACAGAGCTGCCAAAGACAAATATAACTTTTTCTTATTTGATTAACTTGCACGTGATCCAGAGAAGATGTTTCGCTGTAGTATAGGAGAATTTATGCAATAAAAATTGTGTAGCATATTAAAATAACAATGGATCAACATCAACAAAGAAATGAATTGCTAAAGAAATTTGCTGCAACTCGAGTGGCGTTTAAAACGAAGGTGCAGGAAGAACGTCGAGGACAAGTTCGAACAGAAGAAGAAACTGCCAAACTTTTTAAGCCAGTTACCGAAGGAGTACTTGGCAAACAACTAGATATATCAACATTATCTGAAGACGAGCTAAAAAAATATGAGAAAAAGGATTGTTAGGACAGTTAAAAGAAGAACAAAGAACACCGTTAAAAAATTGTTGAAAAAAGTAGAAGAAACAGGTAAAATGCAAGAAATATTTGACTACATCAAAGACAAAAAGATGCTAATGTACCTGTTGAACAAATAAGAGAACTTGCTGAAATAATTGAGAAAAAAGATATAAGAAAATTAGTGAGTTTAGCAAACGTTAATGTTGCTGATGCTGTTTACCAGGATTTTATTGAGTTTTATGTTAATAGCGTTGAGCTTGATAACATTGAAAACATAAGAAAATGGTCAGATGATGATTATAAAAAGTTTATTGATATATTAAAGCGTATTATCAGACGAACAAATGACGCGTATCAAATTGTAGAATATGATGTTGAAGATCCGTATCTCTTGAAAAATTTTAATAAAATGAGTAATGGAGTAATTGTATCAGCTATACTTAAAACA
>JAECUM010035715.1:0-43608 GCA_016617855.1 Megalonaias nervosa
CTAGGGTCGGGATCATTACCTTTGCTTATAACTTGGATATTCTTCCGCTCTCTATCATTTAGCCATGTAACCATTTCTTTTTACAAGATAATATCAAATTACATGTGTATCGAACACGGTTCCTGGGTCAAGCTCCTGGTGTAACTACCTGGAAACAATGTTAACCTGACCGTACTGATTCAACGTTACATCTTCATTTTCCAAGATGTCAGCCACTTATTGGACGTACATGTATTGGTTTCATATTTTGTTTTGTTTATAGTTTGTATGTTGCTGTTGTTTTGTTTGGTCTTTTGTGCTTCGTTTGTTTCGTTTTGTATTTTGTTGTTGGAGGTGTTCTTTGTATTGTCTTTTATTTTCTGGACCTATTTGTTTGGGTTTTTGTATATGTAAGTAAATATATATTCAAAAGATATGTAATGAGTTTATGTTCCGCGCACTAATGGCTGTTGTTTAATGCAATCATTCATTTACACATAAATCTGAACAGTTATTATGGTGATTTGTTCACTTATCTTGTAAATGTAATGCATGGTTCATATGGTCAACAAATTTTACATGATATGAATTTATGTAAGGCCAATACGCTGGTTTCCCATTCGTGAATTGGTTACCATGTCAGGTTTTTCGAAACATTCCGACAATAGAAATATATATATATATATATATATATATATATATATATATATATATATATATATATATATATACTTTAAATTAAGCTGACCGGACTAGGTATCATGAATATCACGCAATCATGTTTTCCAACATTAAGAAGTTGTATTGACGGATAATTTTTCTTGTTCTTAATAATTTATATGTGTTGTTTTATTCTTACAGTTGGGAGCCGACTCATCACGTATTTAATTTATACAGATTTACATACCTAAGGCAGTTACAAACTAAGCAGATAGCAAGCACATAGTAGATAACCAACTTCTAACTTATCCTCAAATAGTTCTGTTGTGAGTAACGCGAAAAGCTATCACGTTTTACATTTTAAAAACTGATCGTGCAAAACCAGTACACTATAACACAAAATGATCGCACAGGAACACTTCTCCAGATCGTGGCACCGCTGGATAGTATTCGGAAGCAGCTATATTTCAACTTTATTAGTTCTTGGACTTCTGTTTGGATTTCCGCGGTTGTTTTCCATACTTTTAGATGTGTTCCAAGAGAGTCGAGCCAGTACAGGGGCTGTACATTCAGTTATGATTGGTGTCTTCTATTGTGCTGGTAAAGGTTTTGTGCCTGTCTGCATGTTTATGTACATTATAGGTTATATATGTAAATAAAAGTAAATATATGGAGAGTTCAATGGCGTCAAATGTCTCAAACAACTAATGGATTTGTTATGGAGTATGACGGTGTAAGGTCACAAAATGGTTTTCAAAAACGCATCGGTGTAACAACCTTTGGATGGATTAAAATGTCATTTTTACACGTTATCATTTGTATCATGCTGAGGAAATAGAAGCTAAGTGCCTGTCCCAAAGAAACACCGAGGCAGCCAACCTTGGCTGGCTTGGGCGGGTATCGAAGCCATGACCCTTGGATTACGAATCCGCTGCTCTACCAATAGAGCTATCTAGGCTCCCCATTATAACAATGAGAATTAAGAAAATAAAAACATGCCATTCTGTAAAAGAAATAAGCAATACATATTTTAACAGATGAAAAATATTCTGCTACGAAATTCTGCTTCAAGTTCACCAAGTTTTATCATTACGAGGTATTTAATTAGCTCGAGCCTTTCATTGAAGATAAAACTGAAAATAAGTCATATTAAATTGTTTTTGAATAGATGGCTATCATGGTTTAAGACATATTTAACTTACAACTTTTCGTAGTATCTCAAACAATATCGAGTGGATGGAACTTCCTTATCTGATTTTATTAGCATAATAGTTCACCTTAAAAGCATATGACAATATAAAACAAGTTATTTTATCAGAGACATCCAGATACTCGTGAACAACATAAATTCGTCTGATGCTACTGTAGACCTACTTTATCGTGTACGTACGTCATGGATACATTGCGATTCATCATGTCCGTTTGTCAGTCCGTTCGTCTGTCGGTAGTTCCGAATTATCATCTTAATCAACACAGATGGATAGGTTTTTATTATTGTCGGTATTTTATATCAAAAGGATAAGTAGATGACAACGAAGAGTTCAATTCTAGAATGCAGCCCCTGGGAAAAGGGTTTGGGTCAGAGATCACATTTTCACAGTAATATGAGTTTTTCCTCGTAACCTCAACTCCATCTACACCAATTTAGGACGGATGATCATATTGATTTGATATTTGTTTTTTATTACAACGAAGCCATGTGGCTGGAGGACTGTGGAAGGCGTCGAATATGTACAGATATTTCAGATCGCGTCCTCCTCTATTTTCTTTTGTAGGTATTATAAATGGCCCAGTGACAGAAAAACTCGGTCCACACAAGGCAGGCTGTCTAGGAGGAGCTTTGGCGGGTCTGGGATGGATCATTTCTTTCTTCTCTACATCGATCCTATATTTGGATTTCTCCATTGGCGTATTTACAGGTGGGTATCATTTAGTAACTCAGAGGTATCAATACACAAAAGCTCCAGTATTAAAATCTTGTTTGTTCCAACAAAGTTATTGTAAATATATTTTTAACATTATCTGTATCAAGTATGGAGACAGTCTTGAAACATAATACCGGTCGCAAAATATGTTCAACACTATAGCATGAAGAACGGAAGAGGTTTATTATGGTCCTAAACACTTTTCGCTGTATTTTTGTCAAATGACGTCAACCGCGATTTATCTGTCACCTTATTAGCCGAAGGTAAAAATAAGAACTCCATTTGGCTGCTAATATTTAAAATCCTTTTATTCCAAAAAAGGTTTGTATAAATATATTTTAACATTATCTGTATCATCAATGGAGACAGCCTTGAAACATATTACCTGTTGAAAGACATATTCAACACTAAAGCAAGAAGAATGGAAGAGGTTTATTATCGTTCTAAACGCTTTTCTCTGTATTTTTTATGAAGTGAGGCAACTACGATTCTCTGTCACCTTATTAGCCGAAGGTTACAATCAGAACTCTATTGGGCTGTTTCCAATGTCACTATCTGGAACTGGTGGTTTTGTGCACATGGTAGTATTTCCATTGTGTGTCTGGTCAAATCTAATCAGATCTCCACTGTTATACATGAAGATCTGAAAGCGACCTATTAGGGGTTATGTTTGGTAACCTCTATTATTACAATAATTGCTAAGTTTATCAGCAAATCAGATGAAGAGCATGAATGTGTACCGAACGATTTGATTCACTTTCAGATTTTTAAAGCTGCATTTCCATTGGTTAATTCAAAGGCTACCAGAGCATGACCCTTAAGCTGTCCTCGTCAGATCTTCACGTAGGACAGAGAAGATCTGATTTTAATCAGATTAGTGTCTGGTATTTCGTGGGTATGCCGTAGTCGTTAAGATATGAGTGTGGTCTTTCGTGGGCACGTGATAGTATTTACTATGAGGGTATGGCCCTTCGCGAACACGTGGAAGGATTTACGATGCGCTTGTCGTCCTTTGTGGGCAAATGATAGCGCAATATGTTCCAAGTAAACCATCTTATTTTCCCAAAATTAATCATTTTTTATATTTTAAAATATATTTTGGGTCAGAAACACAGTAAACAAATAAGCGTGCTTAGCACATTTAAACCCGTTAAAGACAAAAACCGTGTGCTTCATTTGCACAAGATTTTCAGCCAAGTGTATGCATACAGTAACTTTGCACTTCGTTTTCCTCAACAACTGTTAGTGCCACGGGATTACTTTGTCTGTTTGAGCCAACAGTAGGTAATTAAATGTATTTTTCTGTACGAGTTTTTGAAAACATTTTATGAAGGTGTTTTGTCACAATAGCCATCAAATTAATTCGTAGAAACATAAAAATTGATATTATAAATACATTGCGATGTAGAGAGGCTAAGTAAACCCATAATGTTTCCGCAAGTGTTTCATTGTAATAGTTTAAATTATTTCGTACACAGACAATATACGAAAGAGGAAACAATGTCGATATTCAAAAACACCCTAAATAAATCAAAATGTTATAGTTGTTACTAGTGTTATGTTTGCTCTCCGTATTTGAGTCGTGGACGTAAAGTAAAGACAATCACTACTATAGAGCGATCATCATTCACAACGCACGTTACAGAGCAAATATTTGGAACAAAGGGATTTTAAACAAGGCGTCAGGCGTTACACTAAGTGAGAATATATATGATGTTACACTAAGTGAGAAAATATATGATGTTACACTAAGTGAGAAAATATATGATGTTACACTAAGTGAGAAAATATATGATGTTACACTAAGTGAGAACGTATTATGCTTATACTTTATCAATAAAAAAAATTTTCTTTTACTGACAGGTTTGGGTTTATCATTTGTCTACATCAGTAGCGTATCGGTGGTGAATCATCATTTTCAGAAAAAATCTGGACTTGTCGTCCTCTCTATTCTAGCCACATCCAATGGAATCGGCGCACTTGTTTACCCATATATCTTTACCTACTGTGTTGACCAATTTGGAATACGGGGAACATTTCTACTGATAGGGGGAGTTCTCCTCAACAGCATTCCGATGTCGTGTCTCTGGCAAGTACCAAAGAATCGAGAAAAACAGGACTCCTCTAGTTACGATCTTGGAAAAACAGACGTACGGAAACGAAGGAAACATGTGTTTGCTCAAATATCCCTATTATGGACAAATAAGATATTTCTAATATACACTTTAGGATTCGTGTGCCTCGTTGCGCCGAATTTCGGTTTTATTGGTGTATTTTCTGACATAATTATAAGCAAAGGATTCTCAAACGACCAAGTCAACACAGCCTTTTTAATATTCAATATTTCCAACATTTTTGGAAGACTTCTGCCAGGTATCTTAAAGCAGTTTTCTTTTATAAGTGCCTTGTCAATTATGTTTTTCGTAGCCCTGGTAGCATCCGCTTCCTTTGCTGTGCTAAGTATGGTAGATGGTTTTGTGACCTATATGACGTTATGTTCGTTAATAGGGCTAACGGTTGGGGCTACGGTGGCGTCCGTGTCTGTGGTCACGCTTAGAATTGTAGGATCAGGAAATTTAACATCTGGAATCGGGATTCAATTGACAATTAGTGGAGTGGGACTCTTCTTGACAGGACCCGTGAATGGTGAGTATGTCAATCAAAAGTGGAGACTCTTCTTGACAAGACCCGTGAATGGTGAGTATGTCAGTCAAAAGTGTTATTGACAGGACCCGTGAATGGTGAGTATGTCAATCAAAAGTGGGGACTCTTCTTGACAAGACCAGTGAATGTGTCAATCAAAAGTGTTAAAATATCAGGACCCGTGAATGGTGAGTATGTCAATCAAAAGTGTTAAACTATTTTTCAGTTATTCTCATTTCTTTTAAAAAGAAATTTAAATTAAAGGTGACGTTCCAAACATTCATCGATACGACAAAGAAACGGAGACCCTTTAATATTTTAAGTTCTGACTCAGATTAAAGTAATTACTGTGTTCAATGAAGATAATGGTCACGTGTATAAGGCGAGATACACATAATGGAAAACAAAACATAAAAGATTTTGGAACGTAAATCGTCGTGTGATGGTCAAATAGATCGGGAAATTGACTGTCTATGTCTCCATCCCTATTTATAGATTGATTATCCAAACAACTCTGAAAATATTATTAGATCGGGGTACCTGAATAAACTTTATTTGCTTTTTATGATAAAGTTTTGAAAATTTTACTTTTCTCTGAACCTTTTTGAAGAGTTAATTAGCATTAACGTTGTCAAAGTAGCCGGTTGCCGCAGACTAAATAAACACTCGAAACAATAATTTTAATTACCTAAGGATAAAATACTACAATGTTGTAGTCTACAATGTTACATAGTTTCTCTCTATGTATGTTATATACGTACCATAGACATATGATGGTACTGTACCTCTATTACATTTTCCGTTGCTGTAATTACCATAGCAAACCATTGTTCTGTGAGAGCAGAAGAGATGCGTTGACGTTACACTGTCTATACAAAATGTGAAATGTCCCACTGCCCACTAGTTTTGCATCTTTAAGTCACCAGACCGCAGACTGAAAAAAATATCAATACTAGTTTTTATTAAAGTAAACTCTTTCAATTTAACTATACATTAGTGAACCAGAACTTCGACTTCACGTAAACATTTAAGTTATAACTTTTGCTTCCTACTAAATGTATCTCGACGATTATCAGCAGGTTCCATTCCATTTTTTGCTCATTGTCATTATCTTTTTTACCAGGTTTTATCAAGGACACAACAGGTTCTTACAGATTTGCGATTTGGTGTTCTGTTGGCAGTCTCGCTGCTTCCACTGTCTTGTTTTTGTTTGCTCTGGTCTGGAAATGGAGGTCTGGACATGAAAAGAAAGAGGACCGAAAAAATAAAACTGAAAGTACTGATGCTGAAACTTTGGAATTCATACGAAAATGATGAAAGTCAGCTACTATTTTCATGTGAGAACTGCTTAACAGAAGATCAAAATACAAAATAAAAGAATAAGACTGTCTGTACTGAATGTCATATTCAACATTTTCTTGTGTGCACATTATGGTTTTGTAATGTCATCATCTTTTAAATTTTGATTAAATTTGTTGGTTCTGCTAAATGGGCACTGCGCAGTTATAACACCTGGATCTTTTGTAAGTTTGAATCCATTCGTCTCTTAAAGTTGCCCACGTTCATGTTTCTACAATCAGGAAAGAAAAGACAAAACCAAAAGTTTGTCCATTTGTCAAGAATACCCATTCTTGTATAGCAGATATAAATTTTGTCAAAACATATCAGCAAAGCAGTGGACGAGTGAAAACGGTCATTCTATTTTGGATACGTAATTAAGGAGACGCATCTGCTAATCAACTTTCATAACTTAGCACAGGCGGTAATTGAGGTATAAGAACCTAATTGACTGAAAATTCAATCCTTATTTTAAAATTAGCCCCAAGGCAACTAACAGTTTCAAAATGTTAATGGTAGAAGTTAGCAGTAAATAGGGAATAAAAATGATGTTTATCCAAGTCAATCTTTGCAAGGTTTACTATTTTTCTTCTAAAAAAATGTTATGCGTTGATACTTTCTATTAGCAACGTTTGTAAAAATTTTAATTTTCCCTCTTTTGTGCCGTTAAAGCGATATTTTTCCATGACGTGTCCAATTTAGTTTACTATAAACTTCATAGAAGATCATTTGTAATATACGAATCAAATTTTCATTTCAGTTGTAAATGTTTACAACGGAACGTTGTAATTTTCGACTGTGACACGAATGACTGGTAAATGGTTATTGATGATTCTTTTGTTTTTCTTCTTAAAACAACACTGACGTGTCAGTAAGTTAAATCATCTACGACCAAAGCGGGCTATTGTATATAAGTTCCTTTACACCTGAGAAAAACAAAATTAGAAACGAATGTATATATCGTAATTTTAAGGAAGAACCGGTAATTCCGTTTTGTATGTGATCCTATTTTTATGTTAGCGTTATTTTTGTATAGTCTTGTATGATCCACTTATAAATGAAAAATAAATTAATTAATTAAATGTATGAATGGGTTCGTTCTTGAATGAATGAATGCATAATTAAAAGGAAAGAAAATGTTAGGCAAACGAACAAATCAATTCAGCCGATATTTGTAATTCGTCAAATAAAGTAATCAATGAATGGAATGAAATGTAAATAACTAAATCAGCAAATCATGACGGTATCACAATACTACATAATATTATTACATAAGAAAAATATATTTAAAAAATTAGCCAAAAATGTCCAGATAATCTCACAAAAGTGTCAAATGGTAATTCTGTTCTTTTAATCAATGTTTCTGGACAAAGTATATAATTTGTCTGAACCTAAAGGGAAGTGTGAGACTTTTTGAGACCCATGAACCATTTCCAGAATACAAAACTGCTGAGAAATGTTTTGCCATTACATTAGAATACATAATCTGAAATCAAACAGAATAGCATTGCCTCATTAATACGTAGAATTACAATCACACAGAATAGCATTTCCTCATTTGTATGTAGAATTACAATCAAACAGAATAGCATTTCCCCATTTGTATGTAGAATTACAATCGAATAGAAGAACATTTCCTCGTTTGTATGTAGAATTACAGTTAAACAGAAAAGCATTTCCTCATTTGTATGTAGAATTACAGTCAAATAGAATAGCACTTGCTTATTTGTATGTAGAATTACAATCAAATAGAATGGCATTTCTTCATCTGTGCTTAGATTTCAAATTGTCAGAAGATTTTACACTTTGGAGAAGAATGAATTCTAGAAGGTCAAGCCTTGAGAGCTAGCAACTTTGTATATCTAAGACATTTGATCAATCCAGGCGCACTAGTGTATGCCCTATCATAGTTCTCCATGTCTTCTTGAATAAGCAAATTAAGTTGTTCTCAAGAATGTCGTAAAGAGGTCTTATTAGTATTATTAGTTTTAATGGTCATAAACACTATTTATAAATCCTACGCAATCTACACTCAGTAATTTACAATAGATTTTTATACACGTGTATAAAACTTAATTATCTAATGTCTTGACCAGAGATGAGCATTACAATTCATAGTCATAAATATAAACTACACTTAATATAGACACAATCATGTAACAAGAGTTAAAAAAAAATAGATATACATAAGAACTGGTTAATTCATCAATTTCATTTAAATGTATAAACTACTTAGTTATAAATGCATTTAAAATTCTTAATTATTACATGAACGAGTTCACAGTGGGTGTTCCTCTGTGTCATGTTCATGAAAATACTATATTAAGTTCCATATGCATACTTTCGTTGTTCTATATGGGTTTTCCCTTGTGTCGTGCTCAAAAAAACACTATATTAATAAGTTCTATATGTCTGTCTTTCATTGTTCTATGTGTAAGACGAAATCCAGTGCATTAATTATAAGTTTAAGTGCGACAAGACTATCATTCGTGTGTTGGACACTGATATGGACACAACATATCTAAACGCAGCAACGGTTATGTTGTAGTTTTTCAGGAAATAATTCCATTTAAACCAATTACTGGAAGTTATTGTTTTAGTATCCTTTCTGGAATATGTCAACCACACCAGAATGTTTTGCCATCGTACGCTAACAGGCTGAATTTGATAAAAATAAAATAAAACGTAATTTCCTTTTGGCTTTAATGCTGCTTCTTGTCCAATGCATGTAACCTTCTTCACTGGATAGCAAATATACAGGATAAAAAGACCCCAAAAATTATTATTTTCTTAGGGGCTACAATAAAATACAGCAATAACACACTAGCTTAATTAATGGTAATGACATCAGAGCAAGTGAGAAGAATAGAATTAAATTTTATTGATTATGTTAGGGTTGCTATTTTCAGTTCATCTAAACAATTAGGACTTTTTAAGGGTTTATACGGAATAGCTGCAGAGTTGTATCTATGAAGGGGGATTACCACCATAATTATATGCATGTATTTTCTAATCTTCCTTGATGCATTAATGTAAATGGATGCTTGCAAGTGCTACTTTCATAATTCTATACATGTATATTGTATTCTTCATTGATGCAAACTGTACGTGGCAGTTTGCAAGTGCTACTTTCCTTCTGCATTATTGTCAATGGCTGCTTGCAAGTGTTACATTCATAATTTTAGTCATGAATTTTCTATTCTTCATTGATGCAAGCTGTAAATGGCTGCTTTCAAGTGCTTAGATCTACTTTCCTTCTGCGTCTTTACGTCTTTCAGTTTGCCAACTACTGAATTGATTCTGTAGTTTGTCGTATGGCAAACGCTATGTCAGTTATTACAAGTTTTGTATAGTTTGTTTATAAACTTGCCATATTATAATTGCATCATTCCAACTGCTATTTTCATATAGATATAGCCTTGAAACAATGTAAATACTCAATTTTATCAGTATGGTCTTTGTTGTCCAACTCGTGTCGCCATCTGTCATAATGGCATACTAAAGACTAACACGACATTATGACAACAGACGGCGCTCTAAATTTCTAAGTTTTTCCGTTACCAGAAATAATTATGCTCCCCACAGAGCTTTGCGGCAATCATTTTGTGTCGATAAACATTGTAACTCTTTTAGTTCTCTTTTTTAAGGTGTACGTTAGCAACGAAGTTTTCATCGTTCTCTAAAACCATGTGCTTTCTCGAAGATCTAAGTGATGTATAGTACCTTACGAAAAACCAAAACTCATACACTACAGCAAGGTGGTCGATCTTCTTCAACCCTAGTTTTGACGCACTTAAGTATTTACTTTCACCGTTTAAGAAATCTACTTCTTAGTGATATCTCTCATTTCTTTGGAAACATTAGTTATTTTAGCAAAGTAAGGATCAGAAATGACAATGATATATTCCATCGTGCTCTTCTTAACGAACTTTCATCAGACGACCCCTGGTTGTAAGGGTCGTATTATACGTCACTCATTTTGACGCATCTCACAGACGTCTATCTTTTCCTGTTATACTAGTGTATATAAGCTCCGCGTAAATAATATATTTCAGAGCAACATCAATAGCACATTAAAAAAAAGTTTATAGGTAAAATGACATTTAAAAAATAAGTATTCTTTAAGGTTTTCTTATTCTTATCACAAGCTTCAGTTTGGAACATATTTTGTCGCAAAATCCGAAATAATCAAATTGTGGAAAATCATGTTCGTATCATGATAAAAATGTTTACTTGCGATTAGAAGTATTAGACTTAGTGTACGATTGTTTTCCAAAATACTTAATTTGCATTGATAACGTACAGAACCTCAAGCTTTGAATGCATTTATTAAAAAAAAACTACCTTAAAACTTGTTTGCATCCTTTAAAACTTTTTATCTAAAAGTGGAAATATCAGAGACAAAAGACAATGCTACAGGAGATTTTACTATTATTTATTTAAATTCTTACATTTATCAAACCAATTAAAAATAATAAATTGGTTCAAGAATTTTAAAAATATAAATATAGCACCCTTAGGTTCTAATTATTCAGCTGCTCTTTGTCACATTGTAGATTTAAAAAAAAAAAAAAACTAAAAGAAGTTTTGAAATATGAATGTAGTGACGCACGATTCCGACTTGTTAAGTGTGCTGCTCTTTGCAATATAAAAGTAGTCTAGTGAATTATCTATGATCAAAGAGAGAGAGAGAGAGAGAGAGAGTGCACCAAAACTGCATATTTTATTAGTTTATTGTAATTGTATAAATGTATCCTGGGTCGATGAGCGTTGTTTGGGATAGTCTTTGGGTCTTTCCTTCACCAAGTATCAACAAGAAAAAAAGCTCGACTGATCTTACTTGATAATTATACAGGGTAGAATTCTACTGATCACTGTATTTTTATTTGGTTTGATTTTATTTAATTGCCTACATGTATCCTAGGTAGTTGAATTTGTTTTGGGACAGTTTTTTTTTGTTATTTTAGGGTAGTCATGTGGTCTTTCATTTGGTGATTATTACCAATATGGGGAAAAAAATCTCCTGATCGTACTCGATAATTATACAATGCAGGATTTTACTAATCACTGTCTTTTTTAAGGTTTGATTCAATATAAGTGTATACATGTATCCTGGCTATTGCATAATCATAAAATGCCATACATATATAAGAATTCTGTAAAATTTGAACATTTACCTTACTTCTTGTTATCTATCTATCTATCTATCTATCTATCTATCTATCTATCTATCTATAATTAAACTGCAACTGTAAACTGTAGGTTAACAGTAAACATTTATTTCATAGGGATGATAGGGACGAGAGAATAAACAGAATCTTCATCTCTGCAATGTACTCGCCCCCCCCCCCTCCAGTGCCGGATTACCAAATAGGCAGAGTAGGCACCGGCTTATGGGCCCCGCGCCTTTTAGGGGCCCCGCGACAACGGATTTGATCTTGACGTATTAGGAGATAATTTGCGTTGGGGGCCCGGAGATTTTGACTGCCTAGGGGCCTCCACATGGTTTAATCCGGCACTGCCCCCTCCCCCCCCCCCTCTCTCTCTCTCTCTCTCTCTCTCTCTCTCTCTCGTGAATAAACAAGAAAGAGACAGTATGGCCTTGATGTGCAATTATCTGCAATTTGCTCAAACCACACGACGTCTTTACCGATACAAAAAGCAGAATTTACACTTCACTCTAAAATAATAAACGTGTTCTAAATTGATAACCTTGTGAATGAGAATATATAAATAAATTAAGACTTTAAACCTTGCTTGTAAGCGGTTACCCTATTCTGCCACCGTGCGGTAGCGGTAAATTACACCCACAAACTGTCCAAATAAAAATGGGGTGGGAACGGTCAGCGGAAATGTAACATTGTGTAAATACACCTATTTATATACAATTTGATACATTTAATTTGTTTTGTGCCTCTTGCAGGCCACCTCTCTTCCGAATATTAATACTCGGAGAAACCGGCTGACTGTAATGCGGTAACATAATTCGAATCATATTTTAAATAAGACGCCCAAACTTGCCGTAAAGTGGTCTAACCTATTGTTCCTAGGTCTGGCAAGTAGTCGTATTGTAAGAAATTGACGTGTCACAAAGCCATCTGTTGTCATAATGAGGTATTATTTTATGCTAACTTCCGTGATGCTAACTTGCAACGTGCTTGATGCTACATTACAATCGTGATTTTAGAAGGTGCAATCTGTGTAACTTGTGATATAGTAAGTTTATAAATAGAATATTAAAACTTAGCATTTGCCATACGACAAACTAAAGAATCAAATTCAGTAGTTGGCAATTTCAAGATACAATGACGAGAAGGAAAGTAGATTTAAGCATTTGAAAGCAGCCATTTACAGCTTGCATCAATGAAGAATAGAAAATTCAAGACTAGAATTATGAATGTAGCACTTGCAAGCAGCCATTGACAATAATGCAGAAGGAAAGTAGCACTTGCAAACTGCCACGTACAATCTGCATCAATGATGAATACAATATACATGGATAGAATTATGAAAGTAGCACTTGCAAGCATCCATTTACAATAATGCATCAAGGAAGATTAGAAAATACATGCATAGAATTATGGCGGTAATCCCCCTCCTTATGTATCGGACATTATGTTCACACGGGTAAGTTGGGGATGCGGGGGGGGGGGGGGAATAGAAATTCATTAAGTGTTATGCTATTATTCCACAATGAATGAACTCTGTTGTTCTCTGTATTTGTTTGTTTAATCCTAGCTTGCAAATAGCGTTTTTGAAGTGTGCTATATGTCATATTAAATCTTAATCGTAATTGTACTTCAACGTCAGTGCTCTGGGTTTACTATTCTTAACATTTCGCAGAAGGTTTAACCAAAACAAAAAATAATAGAGCAGGATCACATTGTTCATGTTATATAAGGAATCTTGGCCAGTGTGCGCAATTACACGGTCAAACAAGCTACAACGGGCAGCACGCAATCGGCTTGGTCAGCGGCTCAGTGGGACCACCCGTATGCGGTAATTGACATCGGTTAATGGGTCAATTCCCTTGACCTCTTAGGAACATGCCGAGATTGAATAAATTCCTGTAGTGGAGTTCAACGCTTAGCAAAGAACATATTTACATAATGCAGGAAAGTTATGGCTCCTAATGCCAAAGGACAATGGGTTCGATGTTGTTTTTTTGGGGGGGGGTTGGGGGGACTAGGGTAGTTGTGTTGGGGGAGGGGGTTTACGGGTTTTCTGAGTGACAAATACAGCTTCAAGGCATGTGTCGACCATAATTTAAACTTGTCCAACGTCATGTCATTCAAATCTGCCATTTCAACACGACGGTTGTCTTTTGATTAGAAGGCGATGGAGCGTACTTGTAACGACAACAGTGATGGAGGTCTAACCGCTGTTAAGGTTACTCGTACATCCGGGCTTTACATAGCAAAATGGCGGCGTTGATGAAACAGTTTATCCGTCTATTATTTTGGGGTTTTATTTCGTGTTGCGTGAACACACTAACTGGCGCATTGCTAAGTGCGAAACGAAATTTTAGAAATTCAGAGGGCTGTCCAGGCTGAGTTTCAATTTGGTTAATTTTGTAATCAAGCACACACACAAACCCCTAAGTGAACCCTGGATGATGTAAAATGAACACCCTTATTTGAGTTGGGAGGGGGGCCCAGGCAAGTGCACCTGGGTTAAGTTTTGTGAGTTTACAATTACCCATCCAACGATATTTCGTCTTTTTTCGATGCGTCGCATGCACCCCACCCCCATTTATAAATACTTTTTTTAAATGTTGACAATATGTCAGTCACGCCCTTGGGAATCGAACACGTAAGGTAAGACTCCACAGGTTGATCAAACTCCTTAACCAATTCGGCCACTGTCTCGATTAAGAATATGAGGCTAAAATAATTTAGCTGAACTATATCAGCTCTGCTGTTTTCACAGAGAATCACAGGTATATTCGCATTTATGAACCAGACAGATCAAAGATTAGTGTACACGCATTTAACAAAGAATTTTTTAAGTGTCCTGGCATTCCAGTTTCACAACAGGTATTAATTTTTGCCTAAGGCTGGGAAACCCAGCGTGCTATTACCAGAGATCAATTTATCACAGGTATTTTTAGGTGCTTGACACGTGGTAATGGGGATGTCTAAATGTGTGTTGAATTGGAATTTCGGCAACCACTGACTTGCATATGGGCCCGGTAGCAGAGATGTTTATTGTGTGATATATGTAAATTTTATTTTTCGGTTAAACAACTTTGAATAAGCTGAGTTAGTTACACAATTTGCAACAAGCATTACTGAATTTGGATGAGTATGAAAATATTTTCCAGCAGACGTTATTGATTTAAATTTCTTTATTTCACCTGTAACTAAATTTGTTGATTTAATTGGCCTCAGTGTATATTTGTGTTTTCGGGTTTTTCCTAGCCAGCTATTTTCGCTTGCTATGATTGCTTGTAAATCTTCAAGATTATTGTCTTGTTTGTTAGAGTAAATGTGATCAATAACAAAACCATCATCTATCGCACCGTTAAAACACTCGTAAAAAAAAAAAAATCTATGTGAAATATTTTTTTATTTTTTCACTGCAGGAAATTCTGATATCGATCATTATGTAACCTACATTATTGACATTACTGAGAGTTTTTTTGAGACCACAGTTTCTGATAACACCGGCTCTGCTTGCTTCGTAATTAACGAATATTAGATGCCTCACAAATTCATCGAGATCAATATTTATTTCAGCTTGTTCCATTTATATAAATTCCTCCTTCTGTAATATAACATTATTTTTCAGCAGAGAAATATCTCTCGAGATAATCTTTGGCGTCCTTTATTCTGATGTCATCAGAAGCGATTTGTATCTCGTAATATCTCTTTAGTGCTCGGTATTTTCGTCCACCGCAAGCTACACATGATTCTCTTCTTCCCTCGACCCCAGCGCCACATTTCAAACATGGTTTCGGTCCAGTACTGCCACGGCGAACACTGGCCATGTGATTGTGACAGTAGTAAAGGAAAACCAGGTTTCTAACCCACCACCCCCATTTCCCCCTCTCCCGAACCTGATTTTCCTCTACTACTACCCCTTTACTCCCACCCCACTCCCCCCCACCCCCTCTCAACCAGGTTTCTAACCCACTACCCCCACTCCCCCCTCCCCCGAACCTGTTTTTCCTTTACTACTACTCCCCCCCTCTCAACTACATTACCTAATAAGGTATATGTAGCCGCTTGTTTACCTAATAAGGAAGCCAGGTACACAGGTAACTCATTCAAACATAACT
This sequence comes from Megalonaias nervosa, assembly GCA_016617855.1. NCBI lineage: Eukaryota > Metazoa > Mollusca > Bivalvia > Unionida > Unionidae > Megalonaias > Megalonaias nervosa. The sequence continues at coordinate 15,826 of JAECUM010035715.1, forward strand.
ATTGCATGAATCACAGAGATTGTGGAATTTGTCAGAACGTAATGCGCATGTGTAGAATGTTCTCGAACTAGATAAAAGGCAATACGTGCTTTGCAGGAGTTTGACCAGGTAACAGATCACAAGCGGAAATTATTACACCTGTGATATTTTTTAACGTTTGGCGGATATTCACAAAGCGAGAAAGGTAAGTGATATTATTATTAAGTTTAGATAATATTTTATGTTATATCATACTTGTTTTGATAATCTTTTTCATACTTGCTAACCCTCATTGGTAGAATATCTGTTAACATACTGTCAATAGTACGAAACTCGCGTATTAAATCGTCCATATTATATCGTATACCACGTAAGTAAGATCGTATCTGATCAAGTAATTTTTTATAGGTGATACTAGCCGTTTGGCAACTATTTTTTTTAGTCGCGAGTCGAGGTTCTATCTTTTTGCATGCAGTTTCAAGAGAAACACCAATGCCTGATATTATTAGCAAAAATGGGTTTAATGATGTACCACTTGAAATTATACCAGATCCGGTCAATAACAACGGTAAATATGATATTACTCGAAGTATTTTGGTATAATATTTGTAACATTTTTTCACGCACCAAAGTTTTTTTATGATAAAATTTGTAATATTGCATTAGAGCATCCACATCTTGTTTTGGAATTTCTTTTGAAATGTGATTGAAATCAAATATATATTTTTTCATTATATAATATTAATTTACAAAAAATATTGGTTCTGGTTTGATTAAGTAATTAATTGCTATGTTTTATCTATAAATTCCAGATGCCACCAATAAGGCACTGAGGTTATTGTTTGATTATCTATTCTCAGTATAAATGTTTCTTCAATATTTTTACTTAAGAAAATAGATATAACTCCAGAGAGAGAATCAGTTGAATTACGAAATATATATCTGTTAATTATAACAAATCTTTCATCACTAAATACGGATAGCCTGTAAATACCAGTGACTTCTGCAGTATATTTGATAGTTTTATTTTCTGGTGTCCACATTGATGATCCTGATGCTACTGTATATACGATATTTTCAATCGAACTGTGGGGGATTGTATATTGATTTATTTTCTTATTAATTTCACTAATATCATTTTCTAAACTCGATTTTTCTGCATATAAATTATTAAGTTTTGCTTCTATATCAATTAATTTTTTATTAATATCATCAAGTTTTATATCAACATTTGATGGGCTTCCAAAAAATTCATTTTTAAGTGCGTTTATGTTTCTGCGAAAACTTGTAAACTCGTTCACGTGACTAAGAAATTTATTTTTAAGTGCTGTTATTTCATTACTGATTGGAACTTCCTTATCATCGACGTATTTTTTATTAACTGCATCAAAATCTGTCTCTGGTCTTCTGAGATTAATAATGCCATTATTGTTCATATTAAGAAATGCACGCATTATACCGCCATTGACCAATACGTATTTAGATTCTTGATCGTCAACATATTTCTTTGTTGCGGCGTCCGTATCTGCGGTTGGGTTTCCAAGGTCTATAATTTTATTTTGTTTCATAATAATGCTACCTGTAAATGAATCACCAGCTTTTTTGACATAATCGTTAATCGAGTTACCGGAATCTTGTATCTTACCTTGATTTGTAAAAGTAACAATATTATTAACAACTGCGGTGGGAACTCGTATAAGTACATCTGGTAGTTGTATATTACTAGTTTTTAATCGTCCTTGTTTATCCTGGAAAATAACAACTTCATTTGGATCTACACTTGTGATATTTAATAAATTATCAATTTCATTTCTTAGCTGATCAAGAGTTGCGTACTTAGATAAATCATCTTGATAACCTTCAGTCAATAAATCTCCTGTTAATGTTCCAAATTTTGTATAGTAGCTCATTATTTATTGTCTTACATAAAATTGTCAACATTATTTAGTTTAATATTACATAAAATTATATAACAACAATGGCAAAATCGTCGATATTAAACTTTGATACCGAGCGGTTGGTGAAACATAAACATAACAATGAACTTCCAGATTGTCATTATCTTATTGTTGGGCGAACTGGATCGGGAAAAACAAATTTGCTTATGAACTTACTTCTCGGCGATAATTTTAACTACGATCGAGTTTATATTTACACAATCAATCCACAGCAAGATAAGTACGAGCTACTAAGCAAATATAATGATAAGCTTCGTGATGAGCTTGAGGCTGGTGAAGATTTTTTTATAATCAGACAGCCAGAAGATCTTATTCCAGTTAATCAACTTGATGCAGATGAACATAAGATAGTAGTTTTTGACGATATTCCGCTAAATAATACGGAGATGAATAAAGTAAGATCATATTTTTCACTATCGCGAAATAAAAAGTGTAATTCTATTTATTTAGCTCAAGGTTTTTATAATGTTGACAGATTTATTAGGCGAAATACCGGTTGTTTTATATTATTTCCAGGATTGGACAATACTGACGTTAGAAATATTGCGAACGAACAATGCGGTGACGTAACAAAAGATAAATTTATCGAACTTTATCATAAAGCTACAAAAGATAAATATAACTTCTTCTTATTTGATAAACTTACACATGAACCAACTAAAATGTTTCGCTGTTGTATTAACACTTACTTACAGTAAGGCGTTTCAATTTTATAAAATTTATATATAATAATTATGGACAAACGAGAAAAATATAGAAAACATATAGAAGATCTGAAAAAACTTGCTCAATCTCAAGCAGCATTTAAGCAGCGAGTACAACAAGCACGACGTGGACAAGTAACTGTCGCAGAAACAGCAGCCACCGCTCTTAAACCAGTTACTGAAGCACTTCTTGGGAAACAACTTGAAACTAAACAACTATCAGAAGAAGAAATTAAGCAACTACAAGAAAAAGGCTTGGTTGGATTAGTTAAAGAACAACAAGAAGCAGCTGCTGCAAAAATTATTACTAGATCTGATGAGGAAAAAAGAAAACTAACTGAGGCACTTACAGCAAATATAGCTGATCCTGTTGTTAGACAAGCTGAAACAAATCGGTTGATAAATAATCCGCTGGAACTTGAGCGAAGATTAGCAGAGTTAACAACACTAGGAATAAAAAATATTATAACAAATTTATCAGGAGACATAAAAGATATCATAGAGGAGCAACAAAGAGTCGGTGAGTTAACAGTAAAGTTTATGGAAGTTGGAGAGCAAAGACAATTTTTTAGAAAACAAGCAAATAATAAAATAACAGATGTGGAATATAATAATTTTTTAAAATATATTTTAAAAGATATTGATATAGAAGATATTGATATAAAATATATTGATAAAATAAAAACTTGGTCAGAAGAAAAATACAACGAATTTATTAATGCATTAAATAAAATAATAACAGACAGTGATAATGCTAACAAAGAATTAAATGAAGCCATAGAAAAAGACGATATGTCTAAGCTCTCTGATAGAATTAGGAAAGGTGTTATCGCTAATACCTTTCACACAGCAGCGGTAGATTATAGAAGAAAAGAATATGGAAAAGGGTGGGGTTTTCATAGGAAATTTAAATCAGTCTATGAAGTTCGAGTCAAAAACTATAGAAAAGCTGTAATAGCAAAAACTGGAGAAGGTGTAAAAATATTTACATCAACCGCTGAAATGATAGGCAGATTAATGCTATTAATATCATCAAAAGAAGCTGGGAATGTTAGTGCTGAAATTGACAATGAAATTATTGATATACTTGATCATCTAAGATCAGAAAATTTATTAACATCTGACGTGTATGAAACTTTACACCGCGACTTAATCTAGGTGATTTAATTTTATAAAAAATATAATAAATAACAATGTCAACAACACTATTGCTAGATTCGAGTCAAACGACAGAAAATAGCACAAACTTTTCAGTAAATTACAATCCGCCAATACAACTAGATCCTGCTAAACAATATGAGATTGGATTAATTTCCTGCACTTGTTGGAATGTCATGGCTAACGTGAAAACTGATGTTAATGATGAAATTTCATTTACTCCGGTTACAGCATCTCCAATATCTATAACAAAAATATTAAAAATTCCACAAGGAGCTTATAACATTTCTGATCTAAACAGGGTTATAAAAGAAATAATAACAAAAGCTGGTGGTGTGGCTGATAATTTTGAGTTGGCAGCGAATTATAACACGTTACGAGCTAGGATAACACTGAGAAATATGACTATCGGTTTTGAACCAAGAGAAAAAAGTATTTCACAACTGATAGGATTCACTGGTAAAGTTTATAGTGCTCTTGATCAGGCTATTACATATGACGGTGAACTGCCAGTAAATATAACAGAAGTAAACACAATACTTGTCAATTGTTCTATTGCATCTGGATCTCACACATCAAAAGGCAGTAAAGGACAAACAATTTACAGTTTCTCACCAGAAGTTCCGCCAGGATCTCTTATGCAAATTAATCCGAGGCATATTATCTATTATCCGCTTATAGTTGAGAATCAAATCACAAGCATCACAATGCAATTAACAGACCAGTCGGGGAGACAAATAGATGTGAATAACGAAATTGTTACATATTATTTACACCTGCGCGTTGCATAGGCGCGTACAATCGACTTCGTGATTGACAATAAAAATTATGCAACCTCAAATATAATGAAACAGAGGAAAAAAATTTATCGAAGAAAAATAGTAGGAGGATTTTTTGGAAATATATTTACTAAAGTTATTGAAAATATTCCGGGAATCGCGCGTAAAGTTGCACCAATTGCACTAGACGCAGGTAAAGCTTTTGCAACTGGGGCTGCATCTGCCGCTGGAACTGCGGTGGGACAAAAATAGCTGATAAAATAAAAGGAGATCTACCGTCTGCATCTGATATAAAGCAAGTTATATCAGAAATCGCTCCAACAAAAGAAACTCAACGTGCTATGATAACAACAACGAAAAAACTTTTATCACCGAAAGGCGAGCAGATTATACAAAAATTAATATCTAAAGTAACAGCGCCGCAATAAAATTTTATATAATCTAATAAATAAAAAATGTCTGTTAAAAATTATCTCAACTTAACAGAACCTTACGACATCGATAACACTGTAACAGAATTTGAGTACGTTGAGTATCTCGATGAAAATTCTAATGAACCAAATAAAACTGGTATTAGAACATTTCATACTCGAGATGAAGATACATTTCTACTGCCTCATAAGGCAATGTTAGAAGTTCGCGGTCAGATTATGACAACAGCTAATCCGCCTGTTGCAATTGCAGCTGGAACAGAAGTAGCTCTTATAAATAACGGCTGGTGTTTATTCAAAAGTGCCCGATATCAACTAGCTAATCAAACTATAGAAGATATTTCAAATCATTACAAGTTACAAGTACAATCTTAAATATTATTTCGTTTTCCGATGATTACTCGAGATCAACTGCAACAAACATGATGTGGTTTAAAGATACTGGACAGGGTGTAGCTGGATCAATCGAACTTTTCTCGAAAGGTGTTTTAGTACACGGAGCTGATGCCGCTGCAGATCTTCCAATTGTAAGAACTTTTCTTATTGTTAATGCAGCCGCACTAGGTATAGCTGCACCAGCTGCAGGTGCTAACGCAGACGCTGTGAGACTCTCACTTACTGCAGCTTGTAATAATATTGGAGTAACTCCACCAGCTGCAGGTGCAGATGCTGTCGCAATGTTAGATTTAATCAACAACACAATTGATGTAAAAAATCCACGTTATAATGAAGGTTTTGCTAGGCGAAGATCACTTACTGCAGGATCACGTCAAATTACAATGATGCTTCCGTTAAGTACAATATTTGGCTTTTGTCGTGATTATGATAAAGTATTTCGTGGAGTTAAACATACACTTATTTTAGATCGGGCAGAACAAAACGACTGTCTGTTTAGGTCAGGTGGAGCTGATGTACAGTTTATCATAAACAAACTTGCGCTGTGGATGCCGCGTATAACTCCGTCAATCACAAAAGCGGCAGAACTAAATAGTATACTTGATAAACATACAAACAAAATTTATTTTAATCAGCATAAAATATATCAAACAGCGATTCCAAATACTACTGACTACACATGGCGAGTTACAACAACATCAAGCGAACAACTGCCGAGACAATTGTTTGTCGTATTTCAACAGCAAGCGCGACGTGGTAACCAACAACAAAATAATGCAATATTTGACCACGCTGATGTTAGACGTATATATGCTAGACTAAATTCGAAGCAGTATCCAGAACGAGCGATAGAATGCAATTTTACAGATGATGCTAATAAAAATGTTACTCGACCGTACATGTATTTAATCGATGCAGTACAAAAATATCAAGATGCTGAGGATGGATCTCAAATATCAGTAGAGGAATTTCGTACACTTTATCCAATATTTTATTTTGATGTTAGCAAACATAGCGAGAGATTAGTTGATTCAACAGCTGATATTGAAATTACCTGGACATTAGGAGCAGTTCCAGTAGCGCAGTTGTACGTATACGCGTTAGTGATCAGCGACAAATTTGTTACGATAGATTCCGTTGGAGGTAAAATGACAGTACAAGTTTAAAAATTACTAGTAATTTTGCAAGTTTGAGTTTAATCTACAATCGTTATATAAGATGACAAAATATATTGTAAAAGAAATATATTTGACTGATGGTCAAGTTAAAAAATTAGCAGCTGCTATTGCAAAGCAGAGACAGGTATCATTAAAGATTAATCCAAGAGACTCCATCTCTCACGCTCAAACAGGTATTTTAACAAAATTAATGTTAACCAAAAATCAAGCAAATAAATACGATCGCAAAAAACCTTTTGTTTTAAATTTAAGTGCTGCACAAATGACAGCGATGGCAAAACAAGGTGGTTTTCTTGGTCCGGCATTATCAGTGATAGCCAGCACGTTATTACCTAAAATTTTGCCGGTGTTAGGTACATTAGGATTAGCAGCAGCGTCGGGAGCAATATCTGGCGCAACGAAAAAAGCTGTTGAGGGTAGTGGTATCATTCGTGGAAGTGGAATAAAAAAATTATAAATTTTATGTAATTAATATATTATTATAATGCCTAATGCAACGCATCGACGAAAAAAAAATCGCCAACAACAAAACCACCAACAACAAAAAAATCGCCAACAAAAAAAAAGAAAACAACAAAACCACCAACAACAACAAAATCACCAACAACAAAATCACCAACAACACTAGAATACAAATGCATATGCAATCAAATAAAACAAGGAGGAATTATTCCGTTCGCTCCACTTTTGGCAGGACTAGCTGGAAGTCTGCTGCCAAATCTGCTAGGAATCGGACGTGGTCTAACATTGCCGGGAACACGGTCACATCGCTAAGTAACTTTGATATAATTGATAAGTTAAAAACAGTTCCTGGATTTCACGGAGTTTATTCCAAAGATGAACTTGCAGCAATAAAAACACCGTCAGCTGTAAGTTCATGCGTGATAAATATACAAGATTTCAATGACGGATCCGGCACACATTGGGTAGCAGTTTATAATAACAATTATTTTGATTCGTTTGGACTTCCTCCAAGCGATGTAATAAAAAAGTATATGAACAAAAATACAAAAAAATATATTATTCGTCTAATCAACTTCAACCTGTTGGAACTTCTGCTTGCGGATATTATTGTATAATGTTCATTAAACAGATGTCCCAGAGTGAAAACTCTGGAGATTCTAATTTTTTAAAGTTTATTTTGCAGTTTGATAAGCAACCTTCTCACGCTAATGATGAGATTGCAATTAATTTTTGTAAAGCTATCTAATAATTTTATCTAAACTTACAAATATATAATGTCAACATATTGTCTCAAATGTAAAACTAAAACAGAAAATAAGGATGAGACGATGGAAAAAACAAAAAATAATAGAATGATGTTAAAAAGTATTTGTGCTGTTTGTGGTAGAAAGAAAAGTATGTTTTTAAAGAAAACGTCTGGAGCTGGTTACCCTCATGACTTTGTTAGGGGGATTATTTTAGTAGACGACTAAAAATATAGAATGATATGCAAGTGCGATTCTGACAGAGATTTATGTCTCGAGCAAAATAAAATTATCACATACTGTCAACGTTGTAACAACAGAGAAATAATTGGAACAGGTATAGATATACATAAATTTATTGGCAAATTACCAAAACCAAAAGGAGGTTGGACATTGCCAGGCCATAAATACACTGGACCTTATAATCCTCTTGATAAACAACTAGATGAAAATGATAATCCGCTGCCAGGACAGGAGCCTTATAATCAAGTTGATAGCATAGCAATGCGTCATGATATCTGTTACAGGGACAATGAGCAAGATAAGGCTGGCTGTGATAAAGTAATGTTGGACGAACTTCGTGATATGGAGCCGACAAATATGCGAGAACGTTTTGATAGAAAGCTGGTACAGGGAATGATAGGAGCAAAATATAAACTTGGACTCGGAAAGGAATTATACGATGATCTAGCGTCTGAGCTACACAAACCTAAAAAAAAAAGTTTACGCGACGTAAAGTTGTCGCAAATGCCGTTGATGATATCTGGGCGATAGATTTAGTAGATGTATCAAATCTAGCAGAATTTAACGTTGGATCTGATGGTGCTCCAAAGAAATACTTGTTTAATGTCATAGATATTTTTAGCAAATACGCGTTTAGTGTACCTGTTTCGGATAAGACAGGAACGTCGATAACTGATGCGTTAAAACAAATAATAACAAGTACAGAAAGAAAACCAAATAAAATCTGGACTGATCACGGAGTAGAATTTTTTAATAAAACGTTTGAGCAGTTTCTAGAACAAAATAATATAAAAAAGTATGTTACAGGAAACGAAGGTAAAAGTGTTGTCGTCGAGAGATTTAATCGCACTCTAAACGAAAAAATACATAAATATTTGACAGCTAAAAATATTAATAAATATATTGACAATTTACAAAACATAGTTGACAAGTACAATAACACGAAACACCGAACCACTAAACTATCGCCAAACAACGCAATTAAAAATCCGATTCTTGCAAATGAAAACATGTATCGCAGACATAAATTTAAAGTCGGTGATAAAGTTAGAATTTCTTTGACTAAAAAAACATTTGAAAAAGGATTTACTCCAAACTGGACTGAAGAAGTGTTTGTAGTTGATAAAGTACTTTTAACAATACCTGTAACATACGCGCTAAAAGATCTAGCAGGGGAACCGATTATTGGTAGTTTTTATGAACAAGAACTTCAGAAAACTGAGCAAGATGTTTTCGTTATCGAAAAAGTGATTAGGAGAAAAGGCGATAAAAGTTTAGTTAAGTGGCGTGGGTATAGTGATAAATTTAACAGCTGGGTACCAACTAAGTCAATTTCATCGACTGCGATCCAATAACATTATTATAAATTTGTTCGTATTTCACAAGCACAGATTTACATTTGATAGTTTTACATAATGAAATTAAATGTAATTTTCTTTCATCATCAACTGGCATTAAATTAAATATCTTAGCGAAAATAAAATCATATTTTATGCTCCTTTGCTGGCCAGTTATTTTTAGATTTAAAAACGGCCTGATAAGCTGCCAAAATATCTGTTGTTCAGCAACAGTAAAATTAAATTTTATTATTTTTTTGGCAATATGATACTTAACATTATATCGTCCAGTTGTCGGTCTGCTGTAATTTGTTCTGTCAACGACGGTGACTTTTCATTATCATCGTCAGATTCATTGTTGTATAAAATATCATCTTCGCTATAGCTAGAAGATTTGTCTATTATATTGCCAGAGATGAAATCTCCTGCGATTGGTAAAATTACTTGTGGTTTTGTGGTGATTTTAACATTGTCTGTGATTGTATCTTCCGCATATATTTCAGCAAGTAGTTTCATCAAGTTGATATTATAATATACTTTTATCTAATTTATTGTTATAAGATAATGACTGACGAGGTAAAATATCATCAAAAAGTTAATGTATTAAACTATAACGAACTAGCTGAAGCAGTTCGAAAATGTCTGTCGGGTTATAGTGCATATTCTGTTGACGTTATTGTTACGCAAGGTGATTCTCATAAAATATTACTAACAGCAGCAGAAAAAAATAAACTTAATGAAAATGCTTTTATAACATTAAAATTTGATCGCGATGATATTATAGCCTTTCCACATAGCTGTCTTACTAAGACAGAATTACGAAATATTATTAATCATCATATCTAAAAACAATCCTGACATCATATTCACTTGAAAAAGTTGATCTTGTTATTCTATCGGCAACAAATTTTACTGCCCTAGAATTTATCTTATAGTGTTTAGCCGCAGCTGAAATCGATTTAAATTTGATCTCCTCATCTGTTTTGAGATTCAACGAAACAACAGGTTTTGCTGGATATCTAAAATTAATACCACCACCTCGTCCTTTTCTCACATTTTCCTGCTGGGTAACTATTTCCAAATTTTCTATTCGATTATCAGTTTTTACGTTATTGATGTGATTAATCACAAAACCATTGGGTATAGGTCTGTTAAACACCTCGTAAACAAAACGATGACTAAGATAACTAACTTGATCGGTTAGTGTTCCTCTGACATTTATACGTAAATATCCGCTATTATTCAAATTTCCAATAACTTTTTTTGTCCTTATATGTCGTATAATTCCCTTATCATTTGCTTCGTATAAATCAAATACTTTATGACGCTGAAACTCATCTTGTAAAGATAGATTTTCAATATTGTCATCAGTAATCGAACCATTTACTCGATAGACTCGCTGTCCATCTGGAATATCCTCACGGAACAAAGTATAAATAAAATCTTTTCTAAACATTTCCGTTCTCTCAGCATTATCTCCCTTTACACTAATCTTATAACCCGCTGGTGTTGATTTTCCTATAGATATTCCAGTTTTGATGTTAATGACTGAACCTAATGCATTTCCAACGTATATGTTATACTTTGGGTGAACGCGATATATATTTTGCTTACGTGCGCTTGTCAGATTTTGTGTCATTATATTATAAGGATTTTTGTTATCTCTAATTGTTTTTTTTTCAAACCTAGCGCATGCGCTGTCATCAATCGAACAATCAATTAGATATTACACTGTAGTATAGCAATGCTGAAATTGCGTGATACAGCCAAAAAGAGTCTTATGGGAGAACCTGATAAAATAGCGACTGCCTTTACAGGATTCGACAACAGTTATCGGTTTGATAAACAAATCGTACTGGTAAATTTTACTGCAACAAATCTTTACCACCTGATAGAGCCAACTGTAAAACGTGAACTTGAAAAACATAAGGGTCTAAGAATACTAGTGCAATATCATGTTATATTTTCAAAGCTACTCGTGACAGAGAAATCGACTGACAAGGAAATCGCGGACCCTTATATTAACGCAGAATCAAGGCGTGTTTTGCTCGGGACTGATCTTTTGTCACTGGCTAATGAAATACACCAAGAAATTTGGAAAAAGATAGAAGAATACACCGAATCAGGTTCGGGTTGGAAGTTTGAAATGATCAAAGAAATTTTGTTTCACACGATGAAATATAACGCATTACGCGGTAGTTTGTATATTGACCTACCACTTAAAATAAAAAATAAAAGATGCTGTATAAACGTAAAGAACGTTGATAACAAATGTTTCCAATGGGCTGTTCTTTCCGCACTATTTCCAGCAGAAAAACACGCTGATCGCGTTGAGAAGTATATTAGTCATGTGTCAAGATTAAATTTTAAAGATATTGACTTTCCAGTGGCAGAAAATCAAATACCAAAGTTTGAAAAGCAAAATAATATTTCGATTAACGTTTTCGGACTAGATGAAAAAGAAAACGTATATCCGAGATATATTTCAGAAAAAGCTTCACAATCAACTATAAATTTACTGTTTTATAAAAATCATTATGTTTGGATTAAAAACTTTAACGGACTAGTTAGTAGACAGTATAATAAGGATAAGAACAAAAAATTCTTTTGTTATCGCTGCTTGCACGGTTGTACTAACAGTGAAATATTACAAAAGCATTTGCAGTACTGTAGTGATGTACAAAGAATAACAATGCCATCTAAAAAAGATAGTGTGTTACAGTTTGTCCATTATAATCATAAACTAAAAATTCCTTTCGTCATATACGCTGATTTCGAATGCTTACTTCAGCCTGTACTTGGCGTAGAAAATAATCCTAACCAATCGAGTACAAGGAAAACTCAAAATCATGTTCCGTGCGGAGTAGTGTATAAGATAGTTTGTTGTACTGATTTGAGATTATCTAAACCAATTAAATTATATCGTGGTAAAAATCCAGCTGTCTGGCTTCTCAAGCAGTTGATTAGCGAAGTTGATAATATATTTGCTTGTTTGAAAAGAGTAACTCCAATGATTAAATTAACACCTCAGCAAGAATCTGATCACGAGCAAGCAGAAATTTGTTATATTTGTGAAAAAGTTTTTGACTCTGACAAAAAAGTACATGACCATTGTCATTTGACTGGACAGTACCGTGGAGCGGCTCATGATCAATGTAATTTAAAATTTCATGCTCCAGATTTTATTCCAGTTATTCTTCACAACTTTCGAGGATATGATAGTCACATTATAGTAGAAGCTTTTGGTGATCCTGACATAAAATCTCGTCTAAAACTCGATAACGTCATCAAATGCATACCAAATAATTTTGAAAAGTATATGTCAGTTACGCTAGGTAAATTGCGTTTTATTGACAGCCTGCAGTTTATGCCAGCATCATTAGATGAGCTTGTCAAAGGTTGTAGTAAGTTTGATAACCTACGAGACTGTTTTGGAGATAAATTTAATCTACTGACTAAAAAAGGAGTATTTCCATACGAATATCTCGACGACTGGAGTAGATTTGATGAAACATCTTTACCTGACAAAGACAAATTTTATTCGCAACTTAAAAATGAAAATATAACCGATGACGAGTACAAATATGCACAAAATATCTGGAAAGAATTTGATTGTGAGACGTTTGGTGATTATCATGATTTATACTTGAAAACTGACGTGTTATTATTAGCAGATGTTTTTGAAAGCTTTCGAGAAGTAAGTTATAATAATTACGGACTAGATCCTTGCTGGTATTATTCTGCCCCAGGGTTGTCTTGGGACTCTCTGCTAAAGTTTAGCAAGGTAAGGTTAGAATTACTAACTGACGTTGATATGTTCAATTTTATCGAAAAAGGTATCAGAGGCGGTATTAGCGTGATAACGAAGAAATATGCTGAAGCAAACAACAAATACTTAAAAGAGTATAATCCTAAGCTTCCTTCGAAGTATATAGTTTATCTAAATTGTAATAATTTGTATGGGTATTCTATGGCAGAACCAATGCCTTTTGGTGGATTTCATTGGATCACGGCTGATCAATTTCTATCAGAGACAGAAAAAAAGATACCCGACGATGTTTCATATTTCGTTGAAGTTGATCTCGATTATCCTATTTCGCTTCACAATCTACATAACGATTATCCTTTCTGCGCAGAATCAATGGTCATAGATTATAGTTTATTATCTGCAAAACAACAGGCGTCAGCATCACCAAGACAAAATTCTATGGTCAAAAAACTAGTACCAAATTTGCTTAATAAACGTAATTATGTTTTGCATTATAAAGTTTTAAAACAAGCAGTCGATGCCGGCCTTGTGCTGAGAAAAGTTCATCGTGTACTAAAATTTAAACAATCACCTTGGATGAAAGGTTATATTAACTCGAACACTTCAAGAAGAGCTGTAGCAAAAACTGATTTTGAAAAAAACTTCTTTAAGCTCATGAACAATTCCGTTTTTGGTAAGACGATGGAAAATATTAGGAAACGCGTAAATATTGAGCTAGTTAATGATATCAATCACAGAAACAAACTTGTGTCAGACGATGATTTTGTGAGTATGAAAATTTTTAATGAGAATCTTGTTGCGATACAAAGAAGAAAAACAAATCTAAAACTAAACAAGCCAATTTACGTTGGAGCTTCAGTGTTAGATTTATCAAAGTGGCTGATGTATGATTTTCATTATAATTTTGTTAAAAATCAATGGCCGGCTAGTAGACTGTTGTTTACTGATACTGATTCGCTAGTATATGAAATCAAATGTGAGGACGTCTATCAGGATATATATGATAATCGACATCTGTTTGATCTTTCCGATTACCCACGTGATAGTAAATTTTATGATGACACGAATAAAAAGGTTATTGGTAAGTTCAAAGATGAAATGAATTCGAGCATCATCAAATACTTTATCGGATTGCGCAGTAAAATGTACGCCGTATTGTTAGACAATAATAAAATAACGAAAAAAGCAAAAGGTCTGCCTCGCGATTTTGTTAAAAAGTTTATGAAATTTGATGATTACAAGTACGCACTTGACGCTGATGGCGGTGTTAGTTTTATAAGATCAATGGCTATTCGAACGAATCATCATAAGCTTGAAACAGATGTCATTATCAAACGTGGACTGTGTAATTTTGATGACAAACGTTATTGTGAAAATGGGGTAGATACATTTGCACTTGGGTATTGTCATGATGATAGATCTATACTTGACATTATCTTTTCCGACTAAAATTTTATCTAACCTTAAGAAATAATGTTTGAAAATTTGACAATGACAAATAGCTACAGTAGCAAGATAAAATATCTAATGATGGACGGCAAACAATTGACAGTTGAAATTAATAATGAAACATCAGGTATATGTTTTAGTGGAACTCGTGACAAGCTAAAACTTTCACTCATCAGATATGATAACAGCGAGTATTTCAATTACCTCGAACAATTGTATCAAAAGTTGCTAGCGGAATTTAAAAACCTTCACAATCCGATCAGCCAACAAAAATATACGAAACTTACAATTGATCTTGATAGATCAAAAATATATTTTATCGATAAAAAATATCCTCTTAACAAACCACAAATAAAAGACTTATTTGAATCCCATCGCTGTGTGAGCGGTAAAGTAAAATTTAGTCTCTACAATCGTGATAATGAAATATTTATAATTTCAACAGTAGAAACATTAATCATTGGTAATGAGGTATAGATAATATCACTTACCTTTCTCGCTTTGTGAATATCCGCCAAACGTTAAAAAATATCACAGGTGTAATAATTTCCGCTTGTGATCTGTTACCTGGTCAAACTCCTGCAAAGCACGTATTGCCTTTTATCTAGTTCGAGAACATTCTACACATGCGCATTACGTTCTGACAAATTCCACAATCTCTGTGATTCATGCAATAGTTATGTTTGAATGAGTTACCTGTGTACCTGGCTTCCTTATTAGGTAAACAAGCGGCTACATATACCTTATTAGGTAATGTAGTTGAGAGGGGGGGAGTAGTAGTAAAGGAAAAACAGGTTCGGGGGAGGGGGGAGTGGGGGTAGTGGGTTAGAAACCTGGTTGAGAGGGGGTGGGGGGAGTGGGGTGGGAGTAAAGGGGTAGTAGTAGAGGAAAATCAGGTTCGGGAGAGGGGGAAATGGGGGTGGTGGGTTAGAAACCTGGTTTTCCTTTACTACTGTGACAGTACTTGCGACGACAATTTCTTTTACAAGGTGTGACTGATCCGATCGTGAGCCATCGACAACTAGATGTTTTTCTCCTGCCATATTATATTATTTGGAAAAAGTTCAATGGGAGAAATTGCTTTTCTTATATACAGGAATGACTACTTCTACTGTTGCAAAACAGCTGATGTAACAGTATTTTAGTCCAACCGGGATAAAACCAGCTTTCCCAAGGTCCAAAATTGCACAAAACAATTTACGAAAAGAAATAAATGAATTATTAACCGCGAGTGAAATTGAGAGATTGCCATAGATCGAACCAGAGAAGCGAAGAGACAAGTTTTTTGAACGAGAACAGAAAAGATTAATGCGATTGAACCACAACACACCACTAGATTGGACTTTGATTACCAGGTGAAAAAAGAACAACCGCCGCTTGAGATGCAATTACACGAATTTCTCAAAATTGCCAAAAATGAGTTTGCGCAAGATGGCGCTATCCATGTCTGGTTCAAGATGGACGGCGATTCCACCATGAACGACAAACAAGCAGCGAATATTATTGATGACAAACTATATCTCTTCAGAATAAAATTTATTGTTGAACATATCAGCGAAGATGGCCCAGCTTGGATTATCAGTGATAAGCTCGATCCTGTTAAGGAATCACGGTGACATAACAGCGTCGCCAGAGTGGACAAAAAGCCCAAACCAGGCACGTTTACCGGAATAGACAAACCATATTATAATAACGCGTATCCAGTGTACGAGGTGGTTTATGCACCATACAGTTTAAACGATATTGACATTAATGCTCTCGAACCAATGAAAACAGGCACGTTAAATTGTGTGACTCAGCGTGTCAGAGAACATTTTATTAACTCGAGACGAGGACACGGACTCACAGTATCACGAATAAAAATAGCACAATGGGAAAACTCTCTTATCAACGGTGCTAAAATAAATGACGTCACAGTGTCCGAAAAAAACATTCAGTTTCCGATTGTTACGTGTCTAGGCTCGTACAAAAGTAACAAGAAAAGAGTGAAGCCAACAAGTTTTGTAAAATTTAGCAAGTAATTTATTTCCCTAGAAAAACAAGATAACATTGAGTCAAAAGACTTATGGTTTATGAATCAAATCCAAAACTTAATCTAAGAATTTAAAAAATATAAGTCCTATCAAATAAAATTCCTAAGTTAATAACAGTTCGAATCCCGGTGAAATTCCAAGATGGAAGGCGATGACGTCTTCGATGGTCTGCTTTGTCCTGATGTGTCAACAGTTCTTTGTTGAATCACAAAGAAGTAATATTCCAGTTTAGAATTTCTGAATAAATTTCAATAAATGTCTTTGTCCAAGAATTCTGACGAGAACTAGTATTTTCCAGGGAAAATAAATTACTAATTCCAAAAATAATAGAAAAATTCAACTCAAACTGGTCACAACAAAACACCTTTGAGCTTCAAAGGTTAAAAGCACAACTGGCTATTTATTCTTAGAACAATGAGTTATAAGACGATCTAAAACGCAAAGCAGATTCCTGGATGGGGGTCACGTAATCATTTTCCCCAGAGCGACGTAAAAACATTACATCCCGATTATCATGTGGTTGTTTATCAGATCAAACAGAACTGAATTAAATTCCCCCCCCCCAAAAAAAATCAAATTCAGTAGACAAAATTATCATTACAACAACATGTAATGGAATAAAATAAAAATAAAAAATGTAAAACTAACAAACAAATAGTTAAATTACATATACATAACACGATCATGGTGAAAACAATTGCAAAAGAGATTTTGTATAATTCTGGCAAATGCTATAGTAAGGGCGCCCCAATAGCGACTATAGACCAAAATTCACACGCCTGAACTGAATCAGTAATAAAGTTTCCGCTGGAAAGAATGCTATTTTATAACGACGATATTTTGAGGAGATTTACAATGTTAGTGCGAGTGACCCTCTATCTGTCTGGCTGATTCACGATGACGATGCAGATTTATCTTCAGCGGATTTATCCGCCACAGATACATCTGCTACAGATTTACCTGCCACGGATACATCCCCTACAGATGAATCAGCATATGATTAATTTGTACTACCGTCTAGTATACTTTAGCGGAAGGAATCTCTCCAACGTGCGATGAAAGAGATTGCGGTAAAATATGACGGCGATAGTGGACAATTATTACTCAATAACTGTTTTACCACGTCGTCTGTTGTGGCTCATATAGCACAACAAAAATATTCATGGCGTCCAACTCCATAAGAATTTTTCGACTATATATCACGATCTTGTGTAGAGTTTGGACATAGTGGTCTCTGGAACACAAAATATACTTCCGCCGATATGATCTCAGTTGACAACATGGCTTTTCACTCGGCTAGTTTTCTTGGATACGGTGAATGTCAATCGTATTTTGAACGAGTCGGTCATCCAACACACGAAATGATCAGAGTAGCAATAAATGGTAATCTTCCCATGGACTACGATCTGACTTGATTTGCAAAGATTGAACCATTCTAATTCCCAGCGAGTATTCATCCGGTTGTACCAGTCTGGTTTTGTCATCGTTTTAATGTGCCAAATACGAGTATAAATCTCAACGACTGTTGCGCAAAAAATCAACGTGGCTGGGCTCTAATAGTGCTAATACGATATATGTTTCACGCCAAGATTCTTACATCGCTGACTGTAACTTCTGCAATGATTTCGTACAGGCCGGCGAGGACTGTTTAGCTACCGCACCATGATAAAGATATGTGCAGAAAAATTATCGGTAGGTTCACGTTCTGTTCCCTCATCTGATAATAAACATCGCTGCACTAGATTCATCATGGACCCAGCAGAACTTGATTTTGTGATCTCATATACAACGTCGAGAGGTGTTTTAGTTTCGCGGCAGTGTGTGTTTCACGCGACGGCACAAATATTGGCACGCTTGTTAGCTACTACGATGGAGATTAGCTGCAGTTCACTCATTTGAGATCTTCGATGCTCGCATATTCGTCAATAAATCTGTATCTGTTAGAGTCACCACCGCTTCTTTTATATAAGCCGATCCAAAATGGATCTTGTGGAACCATTCATCGACGACGATGCTAGTTGGGTTAATTGGAGAATAAAGCGTGAGCAAATACGTAATTATTCTGAATCGGTCGATGTTAAACCAGTCGGCGCTTATTACCGAAATGATAAATTATCAGAACCGTCATCGAGTCCTTCGGTGAATGGTCCAATCACGAGATACAGCACAGTCTATCTTAATGGTCCTGGTGGTACTGGTGTTACGAACTGTTTACTATTCCGCGAAGGGCTCTTTCAGTCATAACATTTTCGGGGTTCGCCTGATACTGGCTTGAGGTGAAATGAATGTAAAATTTTACTTGTGGTGTTGATATTGATTATTTCTGTATAATAAAAGACTAGAACAACAGAGGAGAATACAGAGAAGAATGAAGAAATGTGTGTTATCTATGATGTAAATAAATACATAATAAATTACGTTTTACTGTTTATTGTGTTCTCTTATTTCCTTTTTCTAATATTCATAGATCACAATTATATTGACATACAGAGTAACAGTTTCACTTCATGTCCATACATTTACTATACAACATAAGCAAATAAGATTGTTTGCTTATTATACGATTTTTCAGATATCTTTCAGGAAACAACAATTTTAGCATAAATGTTTTATAAAGTCATTTTGATAAAATGAAGATTATATTTTTTTTTTTTTTTTACAACAGCAAAAATATAATCTTATTGGTAGAGGCTTGTACTAATCTATTTATATAAACTCCCTATAAAATAAAACTTTCAAATAAAATCTGGGCAATCCCGAAATTTAGAAAATTCCGAAATTTGTGTCCATTCAAAATCTGGACAAATCCGAATTTTGGATAAATCCGAAATTCGTATAACTTAAAATCTGGACAAATCCGAAATTTGTATAACTCAAAATCTGGACAAATCCGAAATTTGTATAAATCAAAATCTGGGCAAATCCGAATTTTGGATAAATCCGAAATTCGTATAACTTAAAATCTGGACCAATCCGAAATTTGTATAACTCAAAATCTGGGCAAATCCGAATTTTTGGATAAATCCGAAATTCGTATAACTTAAAATCTGGACCAATCCGAAATTGGTATAACTCAAAATCTGGGCAAATCCGAATTTTGGCATTTTATTAACATAACCTTTTAGAGATAATTTTTACCTGCATAAAATTAGTCATGACAGAATTTTTTTTTTTAAATTATGGTCAGAAAGGAGACAGACGGTTCTGACTTCAATGCTGTTGTCTATCGTCTGCAAGGACGGGGCAGTATTTATACTCTCCGTACCCTTGGAGAACCTCGGATGTTTACATCAACATCAACGGCGGGGACACTCGAGGTTCTCCGATTCGGGTTAGAAACGGGAACGCTACCACCTCGCGCTAAACAACATAGAATGCTGGGAACAATGGCGCCATTACAAAGCTAACAGAGCACGTTCCGAGAGGCAATATTTAATCAAAATACACAGTAAACAATTAAGGCAACCTAAAATATCGTCATCTAGTAATACATAAGTATCTAACAGTTACTCGAAACATAGTGACGAGTTGAAATAATCATCACAATGGATGAAATGAGTGTCGGTCGGTCTCATTCAAAGCCGACATGTGCTTTCAACGAGGGACCGTCTCAAAGCAACCTAATCAATGGAAACAAGGAACATGTACGCAACATTTTAAATAATTGTACTAAACATATAGATAAGATAAAATTGTGAGACTGGCATAGCATTACACCCAACCATTAGGAATTGGTCCCCAATTGGTGAGAAATGGATAGTATTTGTAAATTAAAAAAAATTAATTTTCCCGTGCAATTGCAGTCTCGCAATTTTGTTTACATAGTCTGTCATACATGTGTTTACAAATAACATACAGATTGACAAATTGTATTGTTAGTATTTCAGTAAAAAAAAAAAAAAATTAACTTTACATATAACTGTAGAACTTCATCTGAAAATTCATCCTTTTACAATCAAGAAAATTATACAGAGCACTTTCTATTAATGTATACTTTTCCTATATACTTTAGTGGTTCTACCGTGACTGACCAAGGTCAGCCCCAGTGGGATTCGAACCCATCCGATTCTCCTCGGAAAAACACTACCATCACATTTATTCACCATTCTATAATATTAATAATTCATAGCTAGAAGGACAACTAAGAAATGAATTCAGAATTTCGTTTGTATTATTAACATAAAAACTCTTAACACAAAAATATATTGACATTGTATGATTGTAAT
Organism: Megalonaias nervosa; assembly: GCA_016617855.1. Taxonomy (NCBI): domain Eukaryota; kingdom Metazoa; phylum Mollusca; class Bivalvia; order Unionida; family Unionidae; genus Megalonaias; species Megalonaias nervosa. Next base: position 36,674 of record JAECUM010035715.1, read on the forward strand.
CCAGCATAAAGTTAATACATATTGTGAAATTCATCTTATTTTTATAAAAAAAATTAATTTTGAAAACAAAATTACATACATATAAACAATACAAGTTGTATCCTTTTAATACTTAATTATGCACATCATATTACAATACATATATGTTGAATATTAAATATATACATTATATCTATATCTTATTTCAGATGAAATATATATATATATATATATATATATATATATATATATATATAACCATTAAGATTATATGAAGAAAAATCATGAAATAACCCAGTTTCCACTGGAAATCAACAAGCTGTAATATTCTTGTACATTACATAGGTAAGTATTCTTAATAGTAAAATTCATTTATAAATTATTGGATGTACATCTAGATTGTGTATTTAGTTTTCTACATTTTCTGTATGATACTCAGCAGACATCTTTAGGTCCAATAGTCCATGTGATATTTGGGTCCAATAGTCCATGTGATATTTGGGTCCAGTGGTCCATGCGATATTTGGGTCCAGTGGTCCGTGTGATATTTGGGTCCGGTGTTCCACATTATTGATTTACAGTTTCTCAAAAGCAGTCCAACCATTCACAAGTTTCAAACAATTTTTCAATTCAACAATCTAGCCAAATTTCAATTTACATTATATTTATTTCAAATTTCCAATCATTACAGGTCCTTCAGAAATTATTGTTTTTTTTTTTTTTTTAAACTTCTCCCCACTCAAGTAAGAAATTGAGCCTTTTCCAGAGTAATGAGGACAGGCCTTTCAGATTGTAATATTCAGCCTCATGTAAAATTTCAGTTAAGTTTCACCTGTCTCTAGGTATTAAGGCTTCTGGCATAGAGCCATTGTACCGAAGGTAGTTTAAAACAAACCTCATATGAGCTGGGTCTCTATCAAAGAAAATAACATTGTTATTTGAACAACAGTATCCACTAGACTCTAGTGCCTTTGCAAAGAGTGACTCAGGGTCTTTACACAAAGTAATCCGACTGGTTTCCATTTTACACCCCCCAACATTTAGCATAATCTTACTATTTTGCAGTTGTTGTAATTCCTTTAATGTACTTTGCATCTCCATACCTACACTTCTTCCATCATTATTACTCACGTTCTTTCTATTCACTGTCTGCTTCAATACCATACTATCTGTTTTCTTGTTTAGATCCCTCTTTACTTCCAATCCCTCATCTCTAACTCTCCTCTTTTCAGCCTCATTTGTTTTCTTATCTTTAAAAACACTGATGCCATTTTCACCTTTCTCATTAATTATTACCTGGTCTCTTTCTTTTCTACTCCCCTTTTTCTCTTTTCCATGATCTTCATTCTCATTATCACCAGACATTTCATTCTTTCTTTTATTTTCTTTCTCCGCACTTGTCATTTCTTCCTCTAGTATAAATTCATTATCATCCTCCATTCCCAATAAACTCTCTGTATCCTCAACTCCAAGGAGTTTTTTGAGTAATGGTGGGGTTGGTGGAGTAATAACTCTTCCAGGTACTCTCCTTTCAGGTGTTTCTGAAGAGGAACTGGAGTGGCTATGACTTGAACTGGAGCTTCTTGAGGAGGAACTAGAATTGGACCTGGAACTAATTGGAGTTGAAAAAACAGGTGATTTGGTTCGACTTCTTGATTTTCCAGGTTGGAGGTTACATAAGATTGGATCTTGGTGGTGGTGTATGTTGGTGGTAATACACATTGCCTCTTGCTGGGAGTTGCAGAGGAGTTTCGTTTTCTTTTTGAAGGACTGGAAACCACTTTAGGTATATCATTCACATTTTTCACATTTTTATTAACTACTGTATGGACAAAATCACTTAACTCTTTCTCTGCATCTTGGCCTCGTTTTCCAGATAGTTGGGCAAATCTCTCAAAATCTTCTTTCTTTGCTTTACAGGTGTGAGGATTATCATTTCTTATAAATAACTTTCTGCAAAGTTTACACTTGTAACTGATTCCTGAATGCTGCTCAATCAAGTGATTTACACACTTGTTTCTAGTAAAAAATCTGATATCCTCACAAATCCCACAAGTCCAGTCACCACTCTGCAATTCATAAAAGTGAGACCAGCATGGTTAAGTATTTGATAATATAAATAAATATACATATATACTTCATTAAACTGATGCATGTTTTCGAGATTTATATACAATAAAGTTTTGTTTTTTTTGTTTTTTTTTTAATTGACACAATCTTACAACTATTAAATTTACATTCATTCAATTCCAAAACAATTCTGGTTCAGTAGATTTCATTCAGCAACCAAATCAATAATTTTCTTATACTAAGAGAAGCAGAATTAACTATGTGTGTAAAATCTGAAAATTTGTACATCTGAAAACACTTTATTATTAGTGGTTAACAAGGAGAAGTAACTTCTCCATGAAATGATTTTAGTTTGTCATGATGTACACTTTTTGGCTTATGTCTTGGACTTTCTTGTATTCTGTATAGCACATCATTAAGTTTGGAAGTTATTTCAAATGGACCTTTCCAGGGTCTTTGTAATTTTGAATTCAAGCCTCTTATTCTTTTGGGGTCAAAATACCATACTTTATCACCTACAGTGTAGTTATGGAAATTGACTCTCAGATCATAATTCTTTTTCATATTTTCACCAGAAAGTTGCATTTTTATTCTGGAGAGTTCATGTATTTCATTCAGTCTCTCTTTTAGTTCATTTGCATAATCAGTTTTATATTTCTGATTTTCAGATGGCTGTTTCTCAGGGTCACCAAAGATGAGGTCAATGGGTAGAGTTATCTCCCTTCCAAATGTCATTAAAGCAGGGCTTGTTCCAGTACTTTCATGAACTGAAGACCTGTAGGCCATCATTACCAAAGGTACATATTCATCCCAATCTCTTTGATGATCTGACACAAAAGCTGAAAGCATATTCAGTATTGTACGATTTGCTCTTTCAACCATACCATCTGATTGGGGTCTTGCAGTAGTTGTTCGGGTTTTCTTAATACCCAGAATCTGACACATTTCTTGAAATAAATTACTTTCAAAATTAGATCCCTGATCTGTGTGTATGAGTAATGGTACCCCAAATCTGGATATGAAATTCTCAATTAATGCTTTTGCCACAGTCAGTGCTTCAATATTTGGTAATGGAATGGCTTCAGTCCATTTTGTAAAATAATCTGCAACTACCATTAGATACTTTTTACCCTGTTTTGATTTTGGTAAAGGTCCCATAAAATCAATTGCTATTCTTTCCATGGGTAATCCCACATGGTATTGTTTAAGGGGAGCCTTTGCTTTCTTTTGAGGCATTTTTCTTGAACCACAAATTGTACAATTCTTGCACCAATTCTCTACATCTCTTCTTAAGGCATACCAGAAGAATCTTTGCCTTATTTTATGTAGGGTTTTGGTTATACCAAGATGTGCACTGCTAACACTATTATGCATTTGGGTCAAAACAAATGTTTTCAAACTTTTTGGTATTATAATTTGAAATGTGATTTCTTTTCCATCATGACTTTCCCATTTTCTATGTAAAACATTATTCTTAAGACAAAGAGATTTCCACCTGTACCAAAAGTACTTAATCTCTAGGCCATATTTAGCAACATCAGCCCAATCAGGCTTACTCGTATTTTTCGTCCAGTCATGTACAATTTTTAAAATTGGATCTTGTAATTGTAACTTTGTTAAAACATTGAGATCCAAATTTTCTATGTCTGCTTTCTGTAGGTCAATTTCTGTGTGATTATTTCTTTTAGAATTTCCAGCATCATTTACTTGAGACTTCAGACCTCCATTTAAGTCAATATTTTCAGGTTTAACATTTGACAAATCAGGTGCACATTTAGTCTGTATATTTCTGTTATTAGTCTGCTCTAATTCAGTACTAATCTCTTTAGACATATTACAGCATGTGTTTTCACCTTCACTCAACTCATCAATGCTATATTTTGACTTTTCTGTACTATTCTGTTTCTGAGGTACTTGAATGATCAAATTTTGAGAATCATTCTTTTCACATTCTTTTCTTTTGCATAAGTGTTCTACAAGATTGAGATGAAGCAAAAGAAGAGGGCAACAGTTGTTGTCATTGTATCTGAGGCTACCTGGAAAATTAAGAACATACACAGTATCATACTATAGAGTAAGTTCTTTGTACACATCTCATTTATGACACTTTGACCAACCACATTAATACCACATTGTAATTCATCCCTACATGTGACACTGTCAACATTGTCAACTATTTTATTTTCATCTACGCTACAGGATAGAATAGGTCTATTTTCAACTTTGCAGATCTCATTGTTCTTGTTGTCAGTTTTCACCGTTTCATTGCAACGTTCTTCCAATCTATCACAACATTTACAGAGGATGTCATGACATGGTCTTCTTGATAATGCATCAGCATTCTTATGAATCTTCCCTTGCCTATACTCAATTTCATAGTCATATGCTGACAGAAATGTTAACCATCTGGCTAATTGTCCTTCCACTAATTTAAAGTTCAAAAGCCATCTCAAACTACCATGGTCAGTTCTCACTGTGAACCTACGACCATACAGATAATTGTGAAAATGTTTAATGGCATTTACAATGGCCAGTAACTCTCTGCGAGTTACACAATATTGTCTCTCAGGTTTTGAAAAGCATTTGCTAAAGTAACAGATAACCTTTTCCCTTCCATCTTGGACTTGTGATAGGACAGCTCCCTGTCCAATATTTGAAGCATCACAATCAAGGATGAATGGGTCATTTTCAGTTGGAAATGCAAGTATTGGAACTTTTCTTAAAGCTTGTTTCAAAGTATCAAATGACCTTTGACATTCTGCAGTCCATTTGAACTTTACGTTCTTTTCTGCCATTTGATGGAGAGGTTTAGCAATGTCTGCAAATCTGTGAACATATGATCTACAATATGAGCACAGGGAAACAAAGCTTTTGGTTTGTTTGGGATTTCTTGGCACAGGCCATTCATTAATGCTTTTTATCTTTTCAGGCAAGGTCCCAACACCTGATTCAGTTATCAAGTGACCTAAGAAAGAAACTTGCTTCTGAAAAAGGCAACACTTCTTGGGATTAAGTTTCAAATTGGCTTGACGCAACCTCTCAAAGATAATTGTAAGATTTTCAAGTTGACCCTCAAATGTTTTCGAATAACAAATCAGATCATCTAAATGCAAGATCAAAATTTTCCATATTAGACCAGAAAATACAACTTGTGTCAATCTAGTGAATGTAGCAGGTGCATTACAAAGACCAAATGCCATTCTTTTCCACATCCACTGTTCACCACCAGGTATTGAGAAAGCAGTTTTTGGTCTGTCTTCTTCCTTAATTTCACATTGCCAATAACCTGATTTCATGTCAAGGCAAGACCACCATTTTGAACCAGAAAGTGCATCAAGACTATCATCAATGCGAGGTAAAGGTTGTGAATCCTTTACTGTCACATCATTCAAGCGTCTAAAATCACAACAGAATCTAACAGATCCATCTGGCTTATTTACCATTACTACAGGAGCATTCCAAGGACTTTGGGGACATTTTTCAATTATGTCAGCTTCTGCCATTTTCTTAATTTCTTCTTCGGCAATCTTTCTTTTTGCTAGTGGAATTCTGTATGGATAAAGTCTGATTGGTTGAGCATCATCTGTGTTAATTGTATGTTGGGTTAGTGTTGTGTGGCCTATGTCATTAGAATTTCTAGAGAAAACATCCTGATTTTTAATCAGAAATTTTCTTAATTCATTTATTTGTTCTTCAGTTAGATTTGTTGAGGATCTTTCAAACATATCTATTAGGTGTTTGGACATTACTTCATCCATTTTACCATCTGTTTCTGAGACATTATTTGATTCAGACAGTGTACAATCATTTATTGATGCAGGGTGATATTCAGCTACTACTGTATTTTTAAATATTTTGCATGGTTCAGTTCCAAAATTTGCTATTCTAATGGGTAATGTATTTCTACTAGAATCCACTAGGACCTTGGCTACCAACAATCCCGTCTTTTCAGTAAATTTCAATGCTGGTTCAATCAATCCATAGGAACCTTCTCCCACAATTCCTAATGGTTTACTGTTTACTATAATTTCAGAATTTGGACGAACCTCAACAGTTTCAGTAACTGCTACCTGGCAACAAACAGGTCCCTTAACATTGTTAAAGAAACAGTTAACTTTTTCTCCATTTACATTTAAACATCCTTTGCTTATCATCAAGTCACATTTGTTTGTCCTCATAAAGTCCATTCCCAGGATCCCTTCTTGTTGAATTTCAGCAATAAGCACCTCAGTATTAAATACTTTATTCCCAAGTTTTATATCCACATTTGCTTTACCAAAAAATGGCACAGTCTCTCCAGTTACCGTCAGCAATCTAAGATTTACAGGATTGAATTTTGGTGGATTTGACCATTGTTCTACAACACTTTTTCTTAAAATAGACACACTTGCTCCTGTCTCACAAAGCAATTTCATTTGATTATGATTTACTGTGCCCAATACAAGGTATCCTTCATCCTTTCCCAGACTGTTAAGCTTAATTATTGGGGACCTGGTATGAGAGGAGGACGAGTTTCGGTCCTTACGCTCGCTCCATTCCAGTTTTCCTGGTTTTGCCTTTGACCTTGATTTCTGTTTTCTCTTCAGCCACCCTGAAATCTTCTTGAATTATCATAATTTGATCTATAATTTGAATTATGTCTGGAGTTATCTCCCCATTTAGGTTTGATATTATTTTCCCGATGATTAAAACCACCAGATCTTTCCCTTGACTGATTTGCATTATTTCTATCATTGGTCTGATGTCTTGGACCATGGAAATTTTGTGATTTATTGCTTTGCTGGTTCAATTTTACTTGTTGAACAAGTTCACCTATTGTTGCAGTAAGTTTTGCAAAGTTTTGTTTCAGTTCATCACTCTCACAGTTTTGTTTGCAATCTTCACAC
>JAECUM010035716.1:0-11540 GCA_016617855.1 Megalonaias nervosa
TCCATTAATATTCTAGTCATACGTTGTTAATCAAAAGGAATGAGTAGGTGATGCATACAAGTTATGCGGCTTGGCTTTTTATAAATCAGACTGGTTTCATTCCCAGCGGGAATCAAATTATTGTGACTTAACTGATTTGATAATAAATTGTCTCCATATAGTGAGACCTCTAAATTCCAAATACCAGTGGGACGGGTACAAGATTATGAAGGATGGATTGTATAACTATCATCTTATTAGAATAGCAAAAGTAGCCGTCAGCTTGGCTAATTGGCTATATACAACATCTTAAGAAAAATGTTATAAGCCATGGGATTTTGAGCTTATGCATTTTTCAGCTATTTAACTGTTGCCAGCATCTCAAGGAATTTATGTACAAGTTTCAGTCGTCTTTATACATCAGATATACGGTTTGTAATAATCTTGTGGTTATTGCACAACGCTGGAGAGCCCCAAGACTTGCTTAATTTCATAATGTCTAAATAAATGGACACATAACTGATTTTATTTAGTACGATATTTTATGAAGCAAAAATAGGTTATAATAAGGAACAATTGGTGCCTTATATTTTATGCTAGAAGGTAAAATGAAGCAAAGTATTAGCCTGAAGACGTATTATTTCCTGCTTGAAAAGAAAATGGGTATTAGGTAGAATCAATCGGATTAAAATCATAAAAAAAAAAACGTCTTCTGAAAGGCAACGTACAATCCACAATATTCCACGTATAATCTGATTAAAGTCCGATCTCCACTGTCCTACGTGAAGATCTGACAGCGACCGCTTAGGGGTCATGTTCTGGTGACCTCTGAATTAGCCAATGGAAATGCAGCTTTCAGAAATTTGAAAGTTAATCAGATCGTTCGGAATACATTGATGCTCTTTAGCCATACTTGCACTGTCTCCAAACTCGAAAGTATAAGACTGCATCTGATTGGCTTATACAATTAGCGATTATGATAATAACATAAGGTCACCAGAACATCCTATATCCACAGAAAATATAATTCTCACTGTGTTTCCTTTCAGAAGACGTTTTCCATAATTTTCTTTTAGTTTGAAACTTTAAATGGTAAAGCTTTAGAAGTAAATGTTTTCCCCCACTTGTATTACAGATTTTTAGTCGTACACAGCGATGTCAGGGGATCTTGTCCACAACATATTCTATCAGCATGATGGAGAGGAATTTGCACATCGAATCAAACACTTCTGTGCAGGAAAGAGATATAATGTGATATTCAATCTCTATAAACTGCGAAATGCAAATGCCATAAATATAGCCAATTCAGGTGTGTCCATACTGTTGCTTACACCAGAGTTGTGTGATCTCATCAGGTCTGGAGGACATCCGGACTTAAATGTTCTGTTTCCAAATCCAGACTTTTCCATCGCCATACTATTTCAAGTTGAAAAGACCAAGGATGAAATTGCTTCATTTTTGTCATACAGAATCAGGAACATTCCCAAATGGACAATACTGGAATTTGGGACTGATATCGGTCTTTCCTCAATCGTCATAGATATTATGGGTGTTATAGAAAAGCTAGAAGAGAAATGTAAATCAGATCCCATTCTGCAAAAATTTCGAGTCTGGACGCGTGAAGGCGTGAAGGTAGAATATGCTTTATATTTATATACATGTCAAATGCATTGCAGTCAAACGGCTAAGAAATTTCTATTTTATCGATTAATCTTACAAAGAAGAGGCATGTATTTTATAAAGACTGTAAACTAATTAATATCATATCTCTAAGGAAGCTCAGACAATGCCAATTTCCATCAATAGTGTATCTTCAAATGGACAGAATTTAACTCGAAATTTAGGTCTTTATGTAGTTAAATTATTAAGAATTCATAAATTCAAAACCAGTTGATGTTCATTAAACATTTACATTGCCGATTGCACCTCGAAAGACCCATTTTTAATGCCTACAACTTTATTTTCTTCATTTTGCAGAAAACTATTGGTAGCATGTATCACTCTATGGCTTTCATGTACGTTAAAGAATCAAAGCTTGGAGGGTTGTGGTAGAGTTTTTCTTTTCTTATGCCTTATGATTGTACAACAGTAATACTGTTGTCATCATTAGAGTTTGAATATAAATTATATCTCTTCTTCTGACAGTTAACTATACAATTGTACAATGATTTTCAGCACAGAGTTTGATAAATGTTTGTGAGAAAGATTTTGAAAATGATTTTATCCCACAGCCACATCAGCAAGTCATCATAATCTTCACCGAGCCCGTTGATGATGATGCTCAAGTCAAGGTCATTCAAGAGTGGAATGGTCTGAACGCAACAACAGAACGCTTAAATCCTATGACATACAGCTTCTGTCTTGGAGGTACTTACATTTTAAAAACATCTTGGTGTAGACTCTTTCGCTGAAATTATAAATTTTAAGTTTTTAAGGAGATGGCCAATTTCAGAATTCTCGAATCCATATACTACTTTTCATATTTCTCTACCGTAAAAGTAATTGAGCACAACATCGTACATAAACAAAACTCAGTGAAATGAAAGTTTATAAATCCTAAAAGTCAATAGACATTAAGTTACTAAAACGGAAATGTACTTGTTAGTTTGATCTTTGAATTAGTTGTTTCAGTGACCACAAAATCCACGGCTATAAATGCTCCAAGAAAAATCTGAACTCGTAGTATCCTGCTTCTCAAACACTATGTTAGTTTTTGTACGCAATAAATGTTTTAGATGCAGAACCTGGCGATAAAAATATCGAGGTGCTTGTCAACGACACTACTTACGGAAAAGCTGTCCTGCACGTGATGCACCTGGAACCGAAGATGGAGCAGGTCTTCAAGTTTCTAAATAACGTCATCAGCCCCGTCGAACTTCTCTGTCAGTGTCTCCATATTGTGTCCACCACCCGAGAGAATCTGGATCGAAAGCTTGTGGATTTGTTGTCTAAAAACACAAGCTCAGTCAGTAATATCTTTGAAGAATTTTACTGGGAGAAATATGGCGGTAATGTTGAATTTTGATATTATTACGAGTGAGCATACGCTGAAAAAAAAACCCTTATAATATAAACATCTGAGGCAGAAACTATCTAAGCATCAGCTCAAAACACCAAACATATTTTCTTATATAAATTTTATAAAAAAAAACATATAGAAAAAAAATTATACAATTTTTCTTTCTTAAGAGACAGAACAATTCCTTAATAACTGTTATTTTTACGTCATGCCGTTTTCTGTTTCTAACACCTGAGATCAACCCATTATTATTATTATTATTATTATTATTATTATTATTATTATTATTATTTATGTAGATTCAAAATCAAATCTTGAACTACCAACTCTTCTACATTTTGGTGCTAAGTATGGGTTCCGACTCTTCTGCTTGGAACTTCTGAAACTTCCTGGTGGTAAGCATGCCCTGAAGATCAAAAATAAAAATGGATTGCTTCCTCGTCAGATAGCACAGAAAGAAGGATTTGATCATCTTCAACTGGTATGTCATGGCTGTCTTTAAAGTATTACAAACAGAATTGTTTTTTAATAAATTCGAGTCGTCATTACATGTTCCTCACCCAAGAATGTATAGTATCCTTGTGTTACATTTTTTCATATAATTGATGTAAATCGTGTTTAAAAGCTCGCTCTTTATTATTCATATCACATTTACTTTCATCAAAACATATTTGTGTGACATACAATTGTGCGAAATGTTTGTTGAACACGATAATCAGGTAGAACATGACATTACTAACTCCCAAACATAGTAGGCTCAGTACATATGTTTGGATCACAACAGATTACCTTTGCTTTCCACATTGCACCACATGCATATCATGTTTTCATTTTCCTGGTCATTGTTTCCTACAGCAATGTCAAATACAATCATAACACCGATTATGTTATATCACTGGAAGATGCAGTTTAAATGAGGCAATAATTTTTCCTTCATAACCATCTTACAATGTCCACAAAAGTCAATAACTTATTTACTTTTTACCATGTCTTTGCGTAAAACAGTCGTATTGTAGAAATCAAAAGCCCAAAACATTACAAAAATTCTCGACAGGGCGAAACATATTTTTTCTTTTTACTCATAAATTTTAGGATACCATTATTTGGCAATATATAACGACATATAATATATGATCACATATGCAGACACAATATGTACAGGCAATACTATTAGTACGCAGACATACATAGACAATGGTAACAAACATGTCTTTGTCGCCCAATTTCAAAATCTCAGGCAGTGAATAATCTCGATTCTCTAATTACTCCATAAATATCATTTCCTTCAACTCGAGGAATCCCATACATTAGTAATTATATATGTTAACAGTTCTTTTTGCTTAATTTATTTTTGTTTGTTTTGCTGTCTTTTCTTTTTGTGCTTTTTTGCATAATGATGCACCACTTAATAACGGAAGTTTACTGATGAATTTGTTAATAATGATATGCATATACATAAAAAATGGAAAGGTAGTATAGAAATGTTTCATATGTTTGCTTGTGTAGAGGTCTTTCTAAATATTCTCCATGTGTTGATGGCTTATAACTGTGCCCATATTCTCAGCAGGCTTTAACAAAAAAAAAAAAAAAAAAAAAAAAAAAAAACAAAGTTAAAACTCAATCTCAATACCATCAAGTTATGTATAATACTTGGTGTCACTCTCTATCTTTGAAATTCAGGATGCTATTGAAAAGTTAATGTAAATAAAATATGTTTAACTTTGAGCATCAACTAAGTTTCGTCTGCAAAATTATGTTCCGAGAATACGCGGCCTGGAATGAAGTAACGGTGTTAACTATAAACGTTTGGAGAACACCGTGCTAGGACTGAACGATCCACCGAATACTAGACTATATATAATTTCCTCTATCAGTAAAAATTAGCTGACCCCTGTCTCTTGTCTAGGCTGATATTTTTCTCTCAAGGAAATTGAATTATTAATTGAAACCCCATAAAATTATACTAACATTTTCTATAAATTTTAATATGGTATCAGAAAAGTCACGATTCTCATCTTTTTATTTTTTAAAGATTCTTCAGAAACACGGAAGGGGTAAGTTGTTCTATTGCTGAATATGGCAGTATGGATAATAAACAGTAAATACTAGCTGCCTATACAAATATTGACATGCAAATGCTAGTTTCAGTACTAATAATGATTAGAACAATGAGGTCAGCAATAAAAATAGACACACACTAAATCAGACGACTCTCCTGATATGCTTGTGGTTATATACTTGCCGTATCAAAAATATTATTCACTTGAATACAATGGTCATGTGTGTGTGTGTGTGTGTGTGTGTGTGTGTGTGTGTGTGTGTGTGTAATCTGGAAGTTTTGTAGTACAGTCTAGAATCTCCAGATATGTGAAAATAATTTTCGAAAAGCTGGTTCTTGCATAAACGTTTCTTAAACTGCAATATCTTGGTAATAATCGAGGAATCCTATCTGTCAGCTGAAAAAAAAAAAAAAAAAAAAAAAAAAAAAAAAAAAAAAAAAAAAAAAAAAAAAAAAAAAAAAGAAAATTTTATTAAAAAATATAATATTTATAAATATTATTAGAATTATGATAAATCAAACTATTTATAATGAATTATATTATGCGGAACAATTTACATTCTCTATTTTTTCATAAGTTGTATTAAAAATATCGAATCCTTAAAAATTTAAAATAATTATATTTCCTGTTTACACTCATCGAAAAGTCAAAGTTATTACACTTCTTATGTACACTCATTAAAAAGTCAAGGTATAACGTGCCCTATGTACACAAAGGGACAATTCATGTTATTACACTTCCTAAATATACTAAGTGAACAGTCAAGTTATTACACTCCTTATGGGTACTCAAGGAACAGTAATGTTATTACAGCCCCTATGTACATTCAGGGAACAGTCATGTTATTACAGCCCCTATGTACATTCAGGGAACAGTCATGTTATTACAGCCCCTATGTACTTTCAGGGAATAGTCAAGTTGTTACAGTCCCTTTGTACATTCATGGAATAGTCAAGTTATTGCAGTCCCTATGTACATTCAAGGAAATAGTCAAGTTGTTACACTCCCCATGTGTACTCAGTGATCTTTAGCTCCCAAATGAGAACGTACTTTATAAATTTGACAATATTTGTGGAAAGGAAATTGCAAAACATCAAGTAGAAAAGTAGGTAAGAATACAGTGGATTGAGCTGTTGCAGAAAAATATTCAAATTTGCAGAAACCAAACAGCCTATTATCAAGAGCAGTTTATATCAATTGCAAGCATATTCCTTTTCATGAGTGTGTGTTATTAGTTCCCTTCATCTTAAAGACAGGGATTAAACTCTGAAAAAGAAAAAAAATATATATATATATATATATATATATATATATATATATATATATATATATATATATATATATATATATATATATATATATATATGGTATACCTTCTCATAGATATTAACTTTTTAATTCACAAAGTACATTTCAGTGTGTGTGTGATTTGGATATTTAGCGTAGATTTAACAATTTTTCAGTCATATTGCTACGATATCTGTAGTGGGCAGTTTATATTGATGTCTAGCACTGAGGCATCATGCCGCAGAGATGTAGCATCATGTCCCAAATAGTCACATTATCCTGACACCAGGCCGACCAGTCCTAACACTAATCTCTTAATGCTGAGCGCCTGGCGAGGCAGCAATTATTTATTTATATAAGTCTTTGGTATGACTCGGCCGGGGTTCTAACCCGTGACATCCCGGATCCGAGGCGGACGCTCTAACCACTGAGGCCACCGGAGCGGTCATCCTCATCTATATCAAGCTGATCTATGTATGTTTTCAATTGAATATCATTCACAATAGCAACATAGCACTCCATCACACATTAATACAAAATTATTGTACATTTTTAAGGGTACATTCTGAACTAAATTTGTCGGGATACCGTCTGAATCAAATTTGTAGGGATACAGTCTAAATCAAATTTGTAGTGATATACGCGCAACCAATTTTGAAAGATTGCAAGACTCCTATTGTAACCATCATAAATTGATGAAAAGAAAGAAAGTGACAGTGTAATTAGGAGTTTCTAGTTGGTATATTTCCCAATAGAGTGCGTACAGGGAAACGTACTCAATGAATATTCAAAGCATACAAGAACAGCATGAATATTCAAAGCATACACTGACATCATGAATATTCAAAGCATACAAAGACAGTATGTCACATCCTTTACCTTGGAGCGGGACAGCAATAGTAACTTTGCTACAAGACTTAATTATAGAAAGACCAACACTTACCGAATTAATCATGATGAAAAAGCAATGACTGAAATGGCTGAATTGAAAAAAGCTTTAGGAACAGAAGGCAGTAAACGGCAGACATAAAATGTGCAATAAAGAAAAGAAAAATTTGTCATCCAGCTAAATCAAGAAGATACATTGACTAGGATATCCCAACTACATTTCAAGCTGAATAATATAATAACTGAAAGGAAGCAATAATTAAACACAATAGCAAAAACTAAAAAGGAAACAAATGTTTAGTCTTTAGAATTGATGATGAACAAGCAATATTTATTTTACGAAAGCAGTAATATAATCCATGAATAGAAAATACTATTATAACAAATATATACAATATTAATGCCAATATATACATTATTACAAATATATACAATATTATTACAATTATATACAATATTAGTAGAAATATATGTGAATGCTATATACTTGATTGTTCATATTCAGTAAAACCTATCTTCGTAGACCTCTGTTTTAATAAACCACCTACCACAGAGGGACAGACACTCCAAGTACTTGTTCACAGTGTGATATGTTACGACCCTGTAGTTAAATTACATGTGTGTTAAAATTTAAATTCTTCTAATTCTTTGTTTCATTTTTATTTCATTTTTACATCATTAAATGTAGTTATTATTATTATGATGATTATGTTTGCATGGGTCTAATAGTATGTTAGAAACATCGTATTTATTTAAAACGTAAATGTGACTAGTGTAAGCACGAGCTTTGTATGATAGTAAATTCGTCGCAAGTAAACATTCAGCAATAGCTATGTAAATGATTGGCTGATACTTGTTCAGGCTTTCGTAATGTCCAGATGGATTGCGAAATCACACGTGTCTTTCATGCGTGTGTACATGAAACGACGTATTAGTTTCTTTTATATGCTTAGTTATCGGCAAGAAAGTTCAGTCATAGTCGTAGTCGTAGTCAGTCGTAGTTCAGAGTCACATCATAACATCTTACAGAGTTTATAATACCTTAAGAAAGGTATTTCTGTGCTGGAAAGAGTTGTGCATTCGTACGAGGAACAACATGTGTGTTGTTAGTGGTGGTAGCTGTATTTCATCTACTTTTTAAATTATTTTTCCTGGAGAACAACACTACTGGCATTGGACAAAGACATTTGATGAAATTATTTCTAAATCAGAACAGAACAATACAAATTGTGCTTTACAGTGAAAATTCTGGACATTTTGTGTTAGCCTTCGTCTGACGTCATCATCCGCCTTCTTGGAACGGAACTGAGATTCAGACTACATTAAATTAGAACTGTTTATTTCACAGGACTTACGTGTTTTCACAATTTTAGGACAATTTTTGGATCTTCGTAAATCGTAAGTCTTGTTTCATCTATTTACCCTTTCACCGTGTTTTCTAGGGAAATAAATTGTCTTTGTTAAAATTTACAAAGCTTGTTGTCTTCACTCTTTCTTTGTGTTACTTTGAACGAGCCGATACGTAACAGATATAGCTTGGTGACATCTGATGAGAAAGCAGCTCTTGGGAGACCGCCGTTTGCCAGACAAAGGGGTGGCTTTTCAATATTGATGCCACTGCACATTATAATTTCCATGGTTATAATTTCCATGGTTATTGCCAGTTATCTTATAATTATATCCTCCAAGCTGTGTCGATTTAGATGGATAACTTGTTACTTAAAATTACATGACAAAATATCGACATTAATTCCCACTTTAGGTAACACATTTTTGCAAATCTTTTTCAGACGATCTCTATGCTATGCCAAGTCCGGTTCATGGATTTAAACCTAATGGTATTGTATATGAGACGTAATATTTATTCTTCGTGAAAAAATACGACATGTATAATATTATTTAAAGCTGATAGAATGTATTTTAATAGCCAATTAAAATGGCATAGTTTAATATAAGGATATGCCATTATAACTGTTTAACTCCCATCCAATCTTCTTCCAAATACTTCAACATTGAATCGATTTCTTTTTAAAACTTTTCTCTAGTTTTACGTCACTGTGAGAGTGTAAACCCCATAAACACCATGCAGTTAGTAGTTAGCTGCATTATGCATATCCTAGAATTGATACATTTTCTAACTTCAGACTTTATTTTTAAATCCTATATATTCTAAACCATGGGCCTTTACAAACTCATCCCCGAACTGCATTTGCATTATTAAAATTAGCGGCTAATAAGTTACAATGCTAACAAGATAATTACTTCCAACGCTTGCAACCTTTTTCGAACTACTTGTTCTCCTTGTATTGCAACCCATTTTTGTCAATATGTCAATTTTAGTATCCTGACTCCATTTTTCAATATGTAAATTTTAGTATCCTGACTCCATTTTTCAATATGTCAATTTTAGTATCCTGTCTCCATTTTTTGTCAATATGTCAATTTTAGTATCCTGACTCCATTTTTCAATATGTCAATTTTAGTATCTTGACTCCATTTTTGTCAATATGTCAATTTTAGTATCCTGACTCCATTTTTCAATATGTCAATTTTAGTATCCTGACTCCATTTTGTCAATATGTCAATTTTAGTATCCTGACTCCATTTTTCAATATGTCAGTTTTAGTATCCTGACTAGATGATTTGCTTGTGCCACCTAGATTCTCGTCTGAGATTATAAGATATTTTTCAGACCCGGCCATTACTCAAAAATCTAAAACTCTACCAGCCAGAGGAAAAGGGGTGAGTCTCCAGACCAAACAAACTAGTGAAACGAATACAATTAGAAAGCACATGTTAATGCATGATATCATTACCTCCAACGATTTATGTACGATCAACAATAAATGCAAATTTACGATGAACTGAGCTTTCGTGTTAAAGTTACTATTCTATGCATCGTTGTTTCGAACTGATTTATTCAACCACAATCGTCTAAAAGTAAAACAAGTCATGCTAATTGATATGGATATTATGCCAAAACAATCGCCAGTATTTAATCGATTTAGCTACCAGCTGTTATAATAAACGCTACTTTGACTTGATTGGGATACCTACTTAATGAGTCATGGAATGATTCAACGCAAAATTGATTTCTTTCAGACACTTGCATTGGGTAGTTCAATGAGTGAAATAAGGTCACCACTGATTATGGAACAAACTCCTTCAACACTTTCAAAAACTACAGGTACGTTCAGTTTTATTTACCATATATTATTATAAAAGATAATAAAACATTTTATAGAAAATGTTGCTTAGTATGGCACGAAACAATACTGTACTACCAGTTAGAAGAAACGGCATTACACGTCTACTAACAACAGTTGTGAATAATACTGTCTAGAAATACCTTCTGTGGAATGCTATATAGATTTCTTTTTCTCCAGTGTGCAGACCCAGATTTTCCTCAGGCAGCGGAATCGAAGAAGAGGTAGGTATTACTAAGAGCTAATGTGAATTACATGCAAAGTATCACTAAGAGCTAATGTGAATTACATGCAAGGTATTACTAAGAGCTAATGTGAAGTACATGCAAGGTATCACTAAGAGCTAATGTGAAGTATATGCAGGGTATTACTAAGAGCTAATGTGAAGTATATGCAAGGTATCACTAAGAGCTAATGTGAATTATATGCAAGGTATTACTAAGAGCTAATGTGAATTACATGCAAGGTATTACTAAGAGCTAATGTGAATTACATGCAAGGTATTACTAAGAGCTAATGTGAAGTACATGCAAGGTATTACTAAGAGCTAATGTGAAGCACATGCAAGGTATCACTAAGAGCTAATGTGAAGTACATGCAAGGTATCACTAAGAGCTAATGTGAATTACATGCAAGGTATTGCTAAGAGCTAATGTGAAGTACATGCAAGGTATTACTAAGAGTTAACGTGAAGTATATCCAGTTTGTTTTTTTTTAAAGTTAAAAGCAACACATGTTTCGTTGATGGTTAGATCATGGCAAACAAAATAAAAATATATAAAGAATTAATATTACGAAGTATAGTGTTTAACTCAGTAACTACTAATACAAGATCAGGGGCCCCGAGTGGCCAAGTGGTCTAAAGCGCTCTCCGTTACGGATCACTGCCATCTCACCTCTGTCTGCGTGGGTTCGAGTCTAGGATTCGGCGAATGTGGATATGTGAGAAAGCTTGCCAGTAGCTTCTCGTGGGTCGGTGGTTCTTTCCGGGGATTTCCCGGTTTCTTCCTCCACCAAATACTGTCCGTCATGCATAGCCTATCGTGTGCTGAAAAATGGCGTTAAGCCCCACAACAACAACAACTAATACAAGATCAACCA
>JAECUM010035717.1:0-35790 GCA_016617855.1 Megalonaias nervosa
GTATCTGTTTAGATACTCAATCTAACCTTCTGGAGGGTAACATAGAAACTGACCTATGCTTTAAACCTGCCGATTCTCACCAGTATCTACTCCCGCTGCCACAAAGCACGTAATCAAAAATCTCTCTTACGGTATATAACTCGTACCAAACGCATATGCTCTAATCCTGCCACGTTTGAAAAGAGACCCAGAGAACTCAAGTGGTACCTTAGAGAGCTCAAGTGGATAGAGGATACAGAAGGAGCTTCATTGAGGAGGCTATTAACAAATAAACTCCTCGACAGAGGAACCCTCCTGAAACGTAAAACTGGAACTAATTTTCCACCCCAATGCCCCAAACCTACAACAGATCATACGCAAGTATTGGCACCATACTGAATCGTCGCAACGTATCAAGCGTATATTTCAAGACGTTCCTAAGGTTGCGTACCTCCGACCTAAAAATCTCAAGGACCGTCTGGTATGTGCCAGGGTAACTTCAAACAGGACCACAAATTCAGGCACATACGTTGCCTAATTTGCAAATATATGCCCGAGACCAAATCTTTCAGAAGTTCAACAACAGGGGTTAACCACAATCTATCCTCTGACATGTAAGAGCTGTGCCATTCAATATGTTATCGAAACCATTGATTATATAAATAATCGCAATAGCCGCATTCGCAACAAAATCAACGCGAAAGTCACCAGCCACAACAACGCGAATGTGGGTTCAGTAGAGTTCCTCGACATGTTACCGATTGAATTTAACCTGGGTTGGACAAACATTGAAAGCGCACATAAGGAATGATACTGGATACAATAATTGAAAACTCATGGAGAGCTTGGCCTAAATAAAAAGATTCTAACCTTCGCGTTGCAGTCTTATCAAACTTACAGCCAGTCATCAGTTTTGCAGCATATGCAAATGTTGCGCTAATATGAATAAAGTAATTTCATTTTTATGATGTTATTGTCATTATTATTATTATCATTATTATTATTATTATTATTATTATTATTATTATTATTATTATTATAGTTTTTGTCCATTATCCCGACATACACATGATCTTAACATTTTTCATTCAGAACCTTCTTGCATAATTCTACAGGGATATAATTTCTTTACCAAGTACAGTAGATGGGGCCAAACTCTCGCCAGGCTTTTTTTCTATCCTTTGTTCACAACTTTGAATGAAGTCAAGACATACTGGTTCGCTATGTGATAGACACAAAATCCCCGCTCGTCTATTATTTTTGCACAACTTTGTATTGTTGTATCTCTTGGTGTAAATTTACCCTAGTGATTCTTAAATGTAGGAGTCCAGAATTTTTCGTAGATTTTATGTGTTTATTTTGTTTAAATAAGTTATTTTTTCTCTGACGAGGAGCTAGTTTAGCTCGAAAAGTTGGGGATATACCCCATTTCAAAGTTCACTGTTAGCAATTCTTCCTCTTTATACTCTCACCGACGTATTGAGTAATATGTTCGCGTGATTAACAAGTATTATTTTTTCCCTGAGAGAGCACACTATCTTGCTGCTACACCAGCTGGATGCCAGTCTATATCCATCCATTAATATAATGGTCTGTCATCGATTCTGTTTTATCGCCTTTTCTTCCATTGGACAAAACAGAACATGTTCTAAGAATGGCATCTCTAAAATTCTGAAATAATTAAAAGTCAGGGACCAAGTCCGGCTTGACATAGAACAGCATTTCACTATCCTTGAATGACATTGTTGCTCTCGATCTGCTTCCGGATTCGAGCGATTCGTCCAATTTCGTTTCTATAAAGTTCAAAGATTTAGTATTATTATTTTTAGTAGTAGTAGTAGTAGTACCGGATGCAGTAAGAGTAACATTAGTAATAGTGGTAGCTTCAATATTTTTACCGCTATTGCATCTACAAGTATTTGTTGATGAAAATATATATTATTATCACAGCAATGACATCTTGATTGCTAGATCACATCGAGTTGTCAGCATCAGAAAAACCCTGATCATTAAGAGGCACGAAGAGTCGAGTTATAATTCTGACTCTCTGATGCCGACAAGAAAACATGACCGAGCAATCAAGATTGGATCACTATGATAGTGGTATTTTTGTAATATGCTTATCTATTTTCAGACAAATTAATACATTCCCAAAACGTGATTGAAAAAAGAAATTGCTTAACATTTCAAAGTATTTGATAAAAAATTACATCGTAAACTGGGGGTGGTGGAGTGGGATTGGAGGCTATGCTAGGGACTGAAAGATGGTGCTTTGAGTGTCAGAAGCAAACTTTTATGGTTATAGCAGAGTTAGTGGCCGTTTTTGAGGGACTACACTTAAGTATTTCTGGTATTATATTACTAGTATTAGGTTTTTAGCATTGGAAAATTTTGAGCATCAGTACAGAATCTCCAGTTTTACAACGACTTTCAACTCATGTTTATTATCTCCACGCTTTTCTCGTTGGGAACGGGAGATTCTTATACACACCATCTGCCGTAAATTCATCATTGGCCCGTTAGGAACTTTTAAACCATTTGGTGGAGATTCACACAAAGTTTTATACAGTTGTCCAGTATAAAAATATGCTGGATGAGTACGAGTTGTCGACACCCCCTATGTTGTTTTTGAGAGGGGTCAAAGGTCACGTATATAGAAATGACTGACTATGCTATTTTTTATTTTTTAATTGATAAAAGTATTATGCATGCAGGTGGACAAATATATTTTTTATCCAGGTTTTGGGGTTACGATCACAGAGACACTGTCTAGAATGAGGAATGCAGTTGGGAACGTGCAATTGGGAACGTTTCTGTTTTTCTTTCGTAGAACATTTTGAAAATCGACCAATTCTGATTGCAAAGATGTCTTCATTCAATGTATTCTCCGTAGAAACGGAGATGGAGACGGAGGGAGGGAGACAAACGTTCAGACATTATTTAATCATCGGGAAAGTTGGTCATATTCCAGGTAATATTCCAATCATCATTCTGCCTTTGTCTTCAACACAAACAATGGACTTTGGGGTCGCAATATTTGCCAATTTTAATAAGAAAATAAGAAAAAAATGGCGGCTGATTCTAAATTTATTTTGCATATAGCGTTTAAACTTAAAAAATAAACGTTGATTTTAAAATAACTCTTAATAGAATATCGCAGCACTATTAGATAAAACCATTTTCAGTTTCATGGTCGCATATTTGTAATTGTATTAATTGCAATCCGCGGGATCACAGACACACATGTGTGATTTATTGTTGAATAAGCCTAAAGTCACGTGGGATAGAAGGTCCTATATTATTAACGACGATCCAAAATTACCATTATGAAACAACTTTTTCAGGTAAGAAAATTATTTCAAGATTCGAACTTTCAAGTCTTGTTGGATGTGAATATAATGAGAGAGAGAGAGAGAGAGAGAGAGAGAGAGAGAGAGAGAGAGAGAGAGAGAGAGAGAGAGAGATGCAAACTTCTTTGCATTTTTCCTTTAGTCTTGTTTGTATGTCAGTTTTGCTTTGCGAGATTTAAGAATGTATCAGTGTGGTGTTTGAAATAGAAACTTAAAATTCCGCCAATTTTGTTGTCGTC
Organism: Megalonaias nervosa; assembly: GCA_016617855.1. Lineage (NCBI taxonomy): Eukaryota > Metazoa > Mollusca > Bivalvia > Unionida > Unionidae > Megalonaias > Megalonaias nervosa. The sequence goes on from JAECUM010035717.1 coordinate 3,569, forward strand.
TGCCAAACTGATCCATGAGCACAGCAATAGAGGAAAGTTCGTTCATAGGTTCCTACGAATACACTCTATGACCTTTCAAGAGTTTGTTGGTTTGTTTGTCTACGATACCAGCGAAAGATTTGTTATGATGAAATATTTGCGAATTGAAAATATCCTCAACTGCCTATGATCACAAAAATTGAAACTTAAAATAAAAGTCGATTTAAAATAAAACACGTAAAAATGTCGCTGTAATGCTGGAGAAAATCAATTTCAGGTAAGAAAAGTTTTCAAAACATTTGACTTTCAACTAAGATCAGTTAATTAGGAGGAACAAGATAACGGTTGTTATTAATATCGAGAGGAAGGGAGAGAAGCAGATTTATATCCATATCTACTTCATTCTCGATTAATTATGTCCATTGGACAATATTTAAGAAGAAACATATAGATGCAGTGTTTGAAATAGATATTTAAAATGCCGCTGATAATGTTGACCTCAGCTCCAAAGCAGCAAGGAAAGGAAAGTATTAATATAGAAAAGATGGCCATAAGTGTCTTTCAATGCACTATGTGACTCTTTTTAGATTTGTTTGTTGGCTAATAATTAAAATATATATCAGTTGATAATATAATCTATAGAATGAGAGATACAATCATAAATAAGCTAAAAAAATTAAAATTCACTGATTGTTTTACCTATGTCAAGCACATTTACCAACAAACACATATAGTTACAACCTAACACACCACAGTTAAAAATTAATATATTTAATATATTTAGAGATATATGAGATACGATAAGTTGACACACGCGTACTTTCAAAAAAACAAATATACCACACAATTACAAATACTTGTTTATACAAGTTGCACAAGGGGAGTAATACATAACCACCACCACTACCATCACGAATTAAGATTGTCCAGGAGTGAAAGTCACTCAGTAACACCAGATGATCATTTTCAACCTGTGAACAAAATGACGTTCAGAAAGTTTCTAATGACATCATAACTTACATTATCAGATTCAAGGATTTTTAAGTTAGCAGTCCCCGGAGCAAAAGTAACCACATATCTTACTGCCATACTTCATTCTATGTTGTCGAACTGAAACGACTGTGTCGTGCTGAAGATCAAGATTATTTGCGACGTTCTTACACACATGGCAGCTTAAAGTCTCCCTTATGATCGAATTAGCAGATCTGCAGAAGTAATGGCTTCCAAGATCATCGCCACAATTCAATAATCCAATGGCAAATTCGAACTCTCAGAGGGAAAAACTACCGTGTAGTATATGACTCACGTTTAGACTCTTTAATCAGGGGATGTCAAAAGGTATTATCCGTAGAGGAAGTGTTGTAGTGGTAGCTAGGGATCAAGCAGTGAAACAGAGATACGCCAAAAATAGAAACGATTATAGATGAATATTAGAAAATAAGCAGATACGCTTTTAGAATAGGCTGCGAGGGGACTTGTTGACATGCATACAATTTAAGAGAAATTAGCATCCGCCATGCTTTGAAGTTACTGCCATTTATTATACATAGACATCTCCTTTTTGAGGACGGAAAATACATCCAAGTCCAGCATCGTCAAAATCATTTTATGACATTATACTTCGAACACAAAACTCTTCAACTTTGCTCAGTTAAACAACTTTGACTATTTGGTTTAACAGCTGTCAACGCCTTTTGTTCTACTTTACAATTTTATAGGTCACCATATACTTTCGGACTGCGAAAATATCAAAGACAGAGTTAAGACAATAGAAGAGTCTTTTTTCAAAACATCCATTTCCTTTTTACTGAGAAGTCTTATATTTCTTGTCGTCCAAACACAGGATCCTTCTCATCCGTAGATTGACTATCTGCAATACATTTCTATAACTTCATCTCTACTGGGAAGTTGCAGGCGACCTGTTACAGTGACTACTCTCTAAATATACGTAAGATATAATACATCCAAACTACAAGGACTAGGCCAGAGATTAAAATTCGATAAGGCAGATTTGTGAACATTTCATTCTACCTGTATATCAAATCTGACAGCTGATCATTTCAACAATGTATGGAACCAATACAGTAACTTTAACTTACTTGCATTCTCCATGATGCTGTTGCCTTCTGTCTACCGAGAGAGAGAGAGAGAGAGAGAGAGAGAGAGAGAGAGAGAGAGAGAGAGAGAGAGAGAGAGAGAGAGAGAGAGACATGGGCAGTCTAGGTTGAACTCGCAGTCATCTGCTAGATCAATACGAACTATGGTGGGGAACGTCATTGGCAGAAATTACAAAGACATAAAAACAACAAAGAACAGCCAACCAAGAAAACGTATGCATCCAACACTCAAAAGAAACCAGACAAATGGGTCTCTTCAGTGCTTTAAGTCTAAAACAGACAAGCTGGAACATTCTCCTAAAATACTTCAACATAGAGCCATTTTGAAACGCTTAAACAAAGCGAAGAAAAGCTTTCATTGCATTTTATACTTGCTAATGCTAAAGATTACAATGCAATCCGACTCTCCTTACAAGTCATGATACTTCATCAGGATCAGGAGATAGACACAGTGAACTTTTGAAACGCTACTTGACATAGCTCTTCGAACTCTCCTGAACATTATTTATAAAATCTAAGAAACATGCGCGCGCCTGGCGACTTTCCGCTGTCGTATGCTACTTGCAAGTTGTATTTGCAAAACCGCGGAAAGAATAATAAACAACACACTATTCTAGAGTCTTAAGTCCAACATCCTACTATCGTACTTAATATATGAATTCAGACGCCAGAGACTGACAAGTCAAACATGCTAAACATGTATTAGATACATTTTCATAAAAAGAACACGTAATAGTCATTTTGTTTAACTTAGATAAAGTATATTGAATAAACCTTTCATCCTCGGTCCTAGAGACCGTATCGGTTATCTTAATATCCAATCTGTCAAAAGAGTTAAGGTAGACACAAGATGTTCTTAAAACTATCATCAAAGATAGGTGTGTACCTCAGGGCAGAATATTTTCTGTCACTCTTCGCAACAGAATTAACAACATATCAAACTGCTTTTAACCAGGAACTGACTATTTATTATACGTCGGAGGTTTGTGATCTGCTAAAGATTAAAGAATATGCATATGAATGAACGCCAGCTGAAGAAATCTAATTCAAATTATCTATCCCTACATGAAAACTTGTGTCGATTGCATACAAATCATGATGACCCCAAACTCGATGCTTGTCACAGCTTTTGTGACTTTTTTTTACCGTAAATTAAATTTCCTTATGTATATTGGATACAGCGTGGAAAAATGTAAAACAAATCCCTTAACTCAAGACAAGATGTGGCAATGACAGATTGGGCAGCAGGTCAAAAGTTTTTACTTCCGGTTGTAACGGAGTTTCATATGATCTACCCTTTGTCTGGAACAATGTGCAATGTCCCCGCCAGAAAGCGTCTCTGTTGCTTGAAATGAATCATCACTTTTCTCAGGGAAACAAAACTTACTTTTCCAAAATTATCTTCTAATCCATTTTATCCGGCATAATATGTCGTCGTGCTAATCCTCCACCAGAAAATGTGGCCGCCATGTATAGGCTATCATGTGCTGAAATATGGCGTTAAACCCACAACAACAAAAAGATCAACAGTTTAAATGACGGAGACATGATTGGTACTGCCGTTGAACCATTTCCATCCGGTTACCGATATATCCTATTTTTTTGCAGCAGAAATTGCAGCCATATTCAAAAATCTTAAACTACATTGCGTTCTCTCAAGAAACTAAATTGGATCAGCTTTTTAAACTCCCTTTCTATACCAAAAAGCCTTACGAATCTTTAACTGCAACAATTGCTAATCTTTCAACCTCCACTATGTGAGATGGAGTGTTTGTGATTTGAACGCAAAGAGACAGTCATGAAAGTTTTAAAATAGTGCAACTTATTTATTTGAAAGAAATATTTATATATATTTAACCATTATCTAATATTGTATATGCCTGTGAAAGAATTTATATATTTTAAACTTTTACCTTGCACAACTGCATGTTTACGTTTTGTGTAGAAAGTTTTGACTTCTTAAAACATTGTTGGAAATGTTTATCTTTATATTTGAAGCATTTACCTCATAGTACATCCCTTTAGGTAATGTAGTCCAAGTAAAAACTGTTAGTTGTAAGTAAAATTAATGTATGTTCTAAGTAACTTGAATGAAAGAACGATATTTTAAATAATGTTTACAATAACTTTGAAAATAGCATCAGATGAAATGCTGCTTAGTAAGTAACATTGCGTTTGGAGTTTTGTCCGAGAAGGCTGTGTAAATAGAGTCCTTTAATGGTGTATGTTCAAAGTTCTTGGTAAACAATGCAATGGTATGTTATGTCCACAATTGCCTCGCAAGTGTACTGTCTTCTATTCAGAGCTTCTCTAAGGATCAGAGCCGCTAGCTATATATTCATATCTGGATTTATATAAGAGCGGCTCTTCTAAAGGTCTCTTATTGCGTGTTCAATATCTCCAGAGCTGTTCGGAATATAAAGATTCAATCTGAGTTATATCCATAACTGATATGTAAATAACGACATAGTCTTGTCACGGTATACGGATGTACACACAACTATAATTTTCGTTCGATTAATGTTTCTCGAATTCAGTATTGTCTCCGTAGACATATTTACACGTCATTCAATTAAAGGTACTCTGGATCCCGTCCTGTCAAGGTAACCGGATCCACACATAAATATGCTCTTCATTTCATTAATGTCCCTAAGGGTTCAGTCTTGTCAAGGTGCACTCAGCCACAGCCTTATACTCTTCTATAAATGTTCTTAATTTAGTAGTCTTTAAATGTATTAAAGAGGAACTAAAATTCCGTTTCTTAACCCTAAAACATTCCATAAAAGATTATATCAATTACTGTTTATTTTTATAACACTTAACTGCAGTGAAACCGTAAATGCACCCCTAAAACACTTAAACATCGGGCACAGAATCTATATTGCAACTAGCAAACAAATTAATTGTTCAATCTGAGAAAATGTGGTAATTTCGGACAGTTTAAATTTGAGTTTTTTTCCAAACTGACATGTATCCAAGATTTGTTTCTCATCATACAATGTTGAGCATTTTAGCATACTTCGTTACCATGCAATAATTGAATTAAGATGATGTTTTTCTTTGTTTACATTGTGTCAAAATCTATCAAGAATGCAAAATATTTGCTTATTTTAGAATCTAATGACTACATTGAATATATTGTTATATACAAACTTGAAACACTAGTAAAAAATGTTACATCTTGGAGTTATGCATCATTTGTCCTGAAAGGCAATAAAGGACCTCCTGAACACATGACCAAATCATTTAGTCTGTAAATATTTATAATAAAAAATATATTTATGCCATTTTGCAACGAAGCTCGTATATCGCTCTTGTGAGTATCTGAACGTGCTACAGACAATGTAAATTTATTTTGAATTCTTAAATTCGGAGTTTAGTTACCCTTTACAGAAGGACCGATACGTAAACAATGTTTCAGAAATTCATAGTTTTAAAAGCGTATTTATGGAGAAGGATACGGAAGACAGGTATTTCATAAGAAAAATTATTTTTTTAAAGTTATATTTTGTTTTAGAAAAAAACCAAATCTTACACGGAATTTTCATCATGGAACTTATAAAGGAGGGTATATCAAACTAATATAATAAATTTGAATTGATTAATGATAAAAAGAAAACTTGATTTTGTTAATACCAAGTGATCTCCATTATTGTAATTTTATGGTTAGTAATATAAATTTCCTGGCTTAAAGGCGATTAATATCCATTTGTTTGCTTAAAGGCCATTAATATTCATTTTCCTGCCCCCCCCCCCCCCCCGCCGGTCAGGGGTTGTAGAATTGGTCCGACGTGTCCTCACTACATGTCGCAAGTGGCGACTAAGTAGAGGCAACCTATTTGCCGCGGGTTGCGTCTCATGTCGGGGGAGGAAAGGATACTGATAGTTGATAGTTGAGCAGAGGCTTTCCAATGCAAGACACTACTCTGGTCACTACTTCTTCTAGACGGGTGGTCGAAAGGGCCCGGTCTCGACAAATCGGCTGGTCATGCCAAGCCCCAGGAGATCTTAATTTACTCGCTAACTTTCTCTTTCTCCGTGTATCTCTCTTGATACCACGGTTGCCCCTACCGTCTACCCCTTTATTTCTCCTTTCTTCTACTCTCAGAAGACTTCCTAGAAGACGTGGCTTAAAGGGTCAATCGGGAGGTAATCTTATATACTGAGTATACCGCCTGTGTAACCCTGACACTTGAAAAGTGTCCCTTTGTTGGACTCCGTAGTGGTGGGAGAGCACGGGTGAAGAAACAATTAAAATAAAATGGAAAATTGAAATAACAAAAATCAGCTAAAGAGAACAAAAACCGTTTCAGGCTCTGTGGATGAGCCATGTGGCGTGGAATCTTCTCCTCCCTTCATGGTCATCCAATCCAAACATGAAGCTAAACAACTTGCCGCACTATCGCCATTTATAGTCGAAAAGACTTGGATTAGTCGACAAACCCAAAAGTGTTAAAAAACTGAAATCAAGTGGTCTACTTGTAGAGTGCGAACGTAAAACACATACTGAGAATGTCCAAACAATTAATACATTTCACGATATTCCAGTAACCTGTTTCGCACACACATCACTAAATACGTCAAAGACGTCATTCGTTGCCGTGATTTGGCTTGTGTCAGAGACACAGAAATCATCGAAGGGATGAAAAATGAAGGTGTCACAGCAGTCCGTAGACTTCGTATTAAACGTAACAACAATCTGCAGGACACCAACACCGTTATATTCACCATTAACAAACCAACAGTACCTAAAGTGGTTAAAGTTGGATTTGTACAAGTCAAGGTTGAGATATATACACCAAATCTACTTCGATGCTTCAAATGTAAAAAATATAGCCATCATTAACAAATATGGTCGAATAGCCAAGTATGTGGCCGATGCGGAGACCCTTCTCATCAGGAATCCGAATGCAGAGCCACTCCGCATTGCGTCAGCTTTGGAAAGGAGCGCCAAGCCAATTCAAAGGATTGTGACACCTAGAAAAAGGTGAAGGAAATACAGAGGATTAAGTACACCTCCAACATCCACTATTCAGAGGCCACAAAAATTGTACAAGCTAGAACTTCCCTTTCCGGCCCGGCCTTCTCAACTGTAGTGAAAAACAATCCAACACCAACGAAAGACGCCCAAACCCAAACAAGCCCACCTGAATAACCATCCAGCTCAAATATCCCACATTAAAAAACCTCCGAGAAACTCAATATCGACTCAAACAACCTTCAACAACACTCCTTCACCAAAATCACCAAACAGTAAAAACAGGTCACAAACAGATCGGCAGCCAAAGAGGCCTGATGAACCCATAAAGCTGCACAACAGGTTTGGAGACTTTGAAGATATGGATGCAGAAGAAACTGCTCCATATAATCAACGTGGCTCCAGACCAACCACCAAAAATTTAATCCCGTTATTCCTTCAGAGAAATAATCACATACATTTCTCCGAGAAAAGTCGAACCTAATTACATCAACTTTGCTTTAAAAATCCATATCGAAGAACACCATCAGACAATGGATTTGCCGAGGACTTAAAACCAACTACAATGACATTCTTCAGCTTTTAAAAGAACATGATCCTCCACTATTATGCCTGCAGGAAACTTTTTTAAAAGATACGGACAACATCGCACTTAAAACTACTCCCTTTTTAACACATACTCCAAAAATGATGACAGGGCCTTAGGAGGAGTTTCCATTGTTGTAAGCAATAGGGTTACTGATAGCGTCATTCCCTTAACCGCAAATTTACAAGCCATTGCTGTAAGCGTCACGCTACGTCGAGTGATTTCCTTTTGTTCTATTTATATACTACCAAACACCAACACACTACCAAATGACTTAGACAACCTTGTTCAACAACTGCCTGACCATTTGTTCTACTCGAGGATTTTAATGCCCATCACATTTTATGGGGATCAAACTACATAAGCGACAGGGATAAAAAGGTAGAAGATTTTATTTCTAGACATGACTTGTGTCTATATAACACCAAATCACTGACATATTTACACCCAGGAACTGGTACTTAAACGTGTATCAATTTTATAGTTTGTTCTCCTTCGCTACTTTTGAATTATAATTGGAAGGTCGCTAATGAATTTCACGGCATTGACCACTTTCCAATCTTTCTCAGAAAAACCAACGTTACAATCGATGAAGCAATTGAACAATAGAATTTAAAGAAGGCCGATTGAATCAAGTTTGAAACACTTTGTACAACTAGGCTTATCAGGGATAATGTCTTAAGCGACAATGCCCCTATTCAATATTTTACTTCTGTTTTAATCGAGATTGCAGACGAATCCTTTCCCAAGTCCTCACAGAACTGTAAAAGAACCCGAAAACCGTGGTTCACCAAAGACTGTAAAGAAGATATTAGACAACGCCGAGAAACACTGAGAAAATTTAATGATCGTTCACGCCCGAAAATTAACTACGTACCGTATTGTTCGGGCCAAAGCTCACCGCACGATCAAAGAAAGTAAAAGAACACCATGGAAAAAATATGTTTCGACTTTAAATTCTTGTTCCTCTATTAAGAAAGTTTGGAACACGATCTGTAAAATAGATGGAAGGAGAAAACACAATTCTTTCTGACATCTGAAATTAAACAACAACAATTTCAATTCCAAATATGACATAGTTAATATACGTGCTGAGAGTTCCTCTAAAAATTCCAAATCGTCTAATTATTCAGAACCCTTCCGATGATTAATAAATCAAAGAGAAAAGACACGATTGAAACACCTACCAGAACCATCATTAACGTTTCTTCTGGAAGTCTTCAATGATTTACGGATTACTGGTAATGTACCAAAAATTTGGAAAGAAGCAACAGTAATACCAATTCCCAAACCAGATAAAGATGGCACAGATCCTACCAACTATCGACCCATTGCACTGACGAGCTGTGTGTGCAAAACAATGGAACGAATGATCAATTCTCGGCTTGTATGGTACTTGGAAACTAACAATTTAATATCTCCTTTCCAATTGGCTTTCGATATGGCCGTAGCCCCAATGATCATCTGGTTTGACTGGAAACATTTATTCGAGACGCGTTTATCAAGAAGAAACATTTAGTAGCGGTTTTCTTTGATTTAGAAAAGGCCTATGGCACGACATGGAAGCACGGGATACTGAATGACCTGCATCATCTGGGCCTAAAAGGCCGTATGCCCTATTTCATATCAAACATTCTCTCAGTCAGAGAATTCATGGTACGAGTGGGCTCCACCCTCTATTATATGCACGAGCAAGAGAAGGGTCTTCCCCAGGGCAGTATTTTATCTGTGACGCTTTTTAAAATTAATAGCATTACCAAGTCTTTGGCTCCTGGTGTGATTGCTCCCTTTACGTTAATGATTTTCTAATATGTTACCGATCAAAGCACATGCACACAATTAAAAGACAACTACAACAAAATATAAACAAGATTCAAAATTGGGCCAATGCCAACGGTTTCGAATTTTCGAAATTAAAAACCCTGTGTATGCATTTCTGTCAGTTACGAGGACATCATGATGAACCTAAACTCACGCTGGACGGAACACCTATTCCAGTTGTTGAGGAAACAAAGAATTAGGTATTATCTACGACAGAAAGCTGCCTTTTATTCCACAGATAAAGAACATGAAAGCGAAATGCTTGAAATCGCTTGATCTACTTGAAGTAGTAGCGCACACTGACTGGGATGCTGATAGAAAAGTTATCTTCAATTTATGTGGAACGTTTATTTGTTCCAAACTGGACTATGGTTGCATTGTTTATGGTTCGGCTAAAAGGTCATACTTGAAGATGTTCGACCCAATTCATCATCAAGTAATAAGACTCGCTCTGGGAGCATTTAAAACATCCACATGTAAAAGCCCTCTCACTGAACCGAACAAGCCACCTTTATCACATCGTAAAGAAATGCTTTCCAAATAGTATGGTCTCAAATTAAAATCTAACCATCCAAATCCTGCTTTTTCGGTTGCATTGCAACCCAAATACAAAACATTATAGGAAAATAAACCAAATGCCATACCTTCCTTTGACATTAGAATATCATCCAGCCTTGACAGTATAAAATTTGATAATTCTAAAATTCAGAAAACATCCTTCTCTGAAACACCTCCCTGGCTACTTAAGCAACCAAAAGTACTTTTTACGCAACACGATGAAAAAAATCTGATAGAAACCCTTCTATCTTCCACAACTATTAGCATGAACTCCTCACCGAATTTAAAAACTATACAAGAATTTATACTGATGGATCAAAAGATGAGGAGAAGGCTGCTGCAGCCTTCGCTAGTGGAAAACACACAACAAAAGTTCGCTCACCAAATGGTACATCGATTTTTTTTTCAGCCGAAATTGGAGCAGTAGACCTTTCTCTGCAATATATATCGAAAGCAAACGTAGCTGAAACAGCATTGTCGTCTCCGACTCACTATTAGTAATTCAGTTACTACACAATAGAAAACTGGAAAACCCATTATTAACCAATATTCTCATCAAAAATACTGAGCTGAGTACCTCCTACAATATAGTATACTGTTGGGTACCCAGCCATATTGGTATTAAGGGTAATGAAGAAGCAGATCGCGCTGCTAAAATGGCTATATCCATAGAACCATCTGATATTATTAAATACGGTATATTGATTTTAAACCTAATATCAAAGAGTCTTTACGTCAGAAGTGGCAGGCATCATGCAATGATGCAGTGAATAACAAACTTCATGCCATCAAGCCAACCCTAGGAGAATGGACTCCTTTCTACAGAACCATCCGTAGGGAAGAGGAAGTCATTGCAAGGATTAAAAATGTTCATACTTATATAACCCACTCCCACATACTTAAATGCGGAAGACCCATCAGAGTGCGTTTCTTGCAATGAACCATTCACTGTTATACACTTTATGATAGAGCGTTTCAAACTCCAACCTATGCGCGATCAGTACTACAATGTGCATGAGATGAAGGAACTTTTTGATACAATAAACGTCTCTTGTATTTTAAGGTTCCTGAAAGAATTAAACAATTATTCTAAGATATAACTTCTATGCTATCACTTTGAGTTTTTATATTTAATGTATATACCGTCCTTCATACTCAATACCTTTTCATCTAAATCTTCATTAACACACTATTTACATTCCCCAATGATCGGGAAGCTTTATATATTACTCTTACCATCTTCTCTTTTTGCTTTTAACTGTTCGATTTTTCTATCTCTGGTTGATAATAAACCCTTGATCTCTTTTAAATAATCCTACATATAACCTTTTGTATGTCGCTAAATATCCAACAGTGCTGATGCGCTTTAAAAATACAATCATTCAGTCAATCCATTTTGCTGGTTTAAAGGCGAATAATGACTTTTAACTGACTTAAAAGAGAGTAATATATTTTGCTGCCTTTGTGGCATGTTATATCCATTTTGCTGACTTGACGTCAGAGTAAGGTTAGGACACTTCACACATTATGAAAATTTTAATATGCAGCGCTTGTGTTAATGTTATAGAAAGTTGGTACAAGATGAAATTTTTGGAGAACCATTGTGTGAGAAATTAAGAAAATATAAATCGTTGCAAAATCTTGATATTATTGAATACTGACCAACGTTTCACGTGATTTTGGTTTATTCTCGGTTACCAGTATGTTCAATAGCTTTTTACGTTGCCAGTATATTTATCCTGTAATTTAAATCCTCAAACTCAAGGAAATTGCGCTAATTTGTCATCGTTCTTCATCGCCTCTGTGTATATTACTTTATATATATTCCCAATGGTAATGAATGTTTACAAATAAGAGCTAATGAATTTTAGTTCGTTTTTCATTCCTTGCCAGCCAAAGCACAAAATGATATGCATTGCTTCTGCCTATACAGGCCATTAAAAATGCATACGTTAAGCCGATAATTGTTTTGGTTTTCAAACGAACTGGTGTCCAATTAGTAAGATGTGGCAACATGAGATTTGGGCAAGTCAAAGCGGATATTTAATGAGCTTTTCTGACACCAGCTAAGAGATCAAGATTCACCAAAGATTTAGCTCGGTTTGGCTGCCGTGTACATTGCGTTTTTAAGGTGCCTTGTTTTGTGTTTGCTTTTGTTCAGGATGCGCATTCTTTTCTCAATATGTCTAGATGAATTTAAGACTTCTCGACCAAACTTACAATCATTAAACTACTCTCAGAATTGTAGTTTTGACTCCAGGCTGTCTTCTAGGGGAATCTTTTCAAATGACGTGATTCAAAATTGGGTCATTGCTTTTTAAAATAGATTAAGTCTAACATTTACACTTCGATAATTCAATGAATACAGAGAAGAAGGTGCAATTATTTTAAGCCAGCTATCTCAGTTTACAGAGGAGAAAATATTAGTTATTATAGACATCATTTCCTTATTCTTCTATATGGTACTTAATGCACATTTTATTGCATTATCCAATTCGGCTGCATGGGAAATATACATGCACATATTCAAACAGATCTGAAAAAAGATAGCAAATGTTTCTTTGACAATACAGTCCCTTATGATCTTGTCATTTACGACTAGAGGACATAGATCCGCTAGCTAAATTTAAAAATGCCCCCCTCCTTCAAATTTAAAATATTTGTAATTATGTATCGGTCCTATTGTTTTTGATCGTATTACTAGTAATGACCCTCACAGCATGTTAAGTGAAGTTTTCCAAATATCGCTCCGACTACACTTTCGCATGGTGCCAAACTCACTTTACAGAAAACACAAACTTCATCATATATGGAAAGTAACTTGTTAAATGAAGTTTGTTTTCCATTCATTTTGCCTTCCACTGCATCACCCATCCTGGCAATAACGTATATTGAAACTTGAAATAAAGCAAACATTTCCCAGCTAATAGATCCTTCATCCAGTTACCAGCCGGATCTCTGAATGTAACATTAACTGCGTCTTCTGTTGCTAGCACAGTTTCAGAATCTAATATTCACTGCAGCTTCTGTTGCTTGGCTGGTCTCAGAATATAACATTCACTGTAGCTTTTGTTGCTTGCCTCTGTTTTTACAACGATTGATTTTTTGTTATTATGTTCGGAAATCGAGTCCTTAAGCCTTTTGAAGCTTGTCGAAAGTAATGTCCAATTAGCTGGCGAGCCCTTGCGCTTAACAATCAAATTATCGTGGATTTTTATTGAAACGCTATAATGGGCTTTGCAACATTAGTCATCGACTCTTACAGATGTTGGTTCTTTATATGCTCTCAATCATTACATTCATATCGAATACAACACAAAATATATCGTCATATGGAAGAAATATGTCAATATTTATTCAATAATGAAATTTAGTTTTACATTAATTACTATTCAGATTTCTAGATGAGGATAGAATAAGGTAACAAACTTGCTTTTTCGCTTCAGATGCTAAATACACATATATTGCTATATTTTCTTAATTGTATAATTCATAAACTCTGCACATTTGATTACATTGGATGGTTCCAATAATATCTTGCAATGAGTGATTTTCTGAACAAATAATCATAATTACAAAACAACAAAAATATACATTGGTTCTCAACATCATTTCGATCACATCGTAAACTTAACCTTAGCTTTCCAATATGGGTATGTGATAAAGCTTGCCAGTAGCTTCTAGTGGGACGGTGGCTCTTTCCGGGGTTTTCCAGGGTTCTTCCTCCACACGTTATACTGGCTGCCATGTATAGCCTATATTGTGCTGAAAAATGGCGTTAAACCGTACAACAACAACAACCTTAGATTTCAGACTTTCTGAGTGTTACAAAACTTACCTGTCTCAACTCACAGTAAAAGATACGACATCCATCATTGTGTCGATGCTGTTCTATGTTCAATATTCATCACGAAGGAAAAATAGGATAACAAAAAACTCTCTCGCCCTTTAAATATAAATATACTTCCACGTACAAAGTAGCACTCAGTTGTTAACACTGTCGCGTTATAAGTACCGGAAAATCAATAGTTTGCACAAGTTAATTATAAGTAATGAAATTTAGGGCGATTTTAATTTTAAGTTCCTTGTGTGTCGTTTATTTTTGAAAGAAAATAATGGTGTGTTATAAACACTGCATGAATTATAATAGTCAAATAGTTATAATCATAATAATATAAACAAGGACCCCAACAAAACTAAGGGGAATAATTTCCGTGTGTGGTTGGGATTAGGTGATGACAGTATTGGAACCTCCAGGTTTGTTATTGTATGACTGCAGTGAACGTCCGCTGTAAAGCAAAGGCAAATATAAGACAAACTTGAAAATAACCAAGCGCCGGATTGAAGATAAGAAATGTTAGCAGCCCAAAAATACACGTTTCGCAAAGCATACATCCTATCAACTGATAATGCGATGTGTCATAATGCACATTATAATCTTGCGTTGTCAGCAATAGGCACGGACGAAGGTTAGGAACCGACGAGAAGCGCACCATTGTCGAAAAGCAGGGCGCATCATTTGCGTAAAAACATGTTTCATTCAAATATTATCATCTTTATACTCTCTATTACGTCCGGAGGTTATTTCTTCTCTGGCCGATTAATTTGGATTATCTTGTTCTTCAAATACAACTTTGAAGGAAACTTGAGATTTATTGTCTGCAAATCCTAAAACATTTTACCTTTTCTAAGTATGTTTTCTTATATTTTTACTTGTATTGTTATCATTTCGATCAATGGCTTTTTCAACTTTTAAATTACCGTTTATTTGTTGTAATGTCAATTATTTTTAATACGCGTTTGTATTGCTTCTATGTGCCACATGTCTGTGGCATTGGATATGTATCATAGATGAAGGTTTGTTCTGTTCTGATCTGAAGAAATGGCAACAGACAAAACAAAACGGAAATATTTCAAGCATTTAAAAGCTCACTGGAACTTTGTTGCTAGATATAATCATAGGCCAGCGCGCACACTCGCACTTGATCATGTAGAACTCATTTATTGATACTTACTGTCACATTTTCAGAACACATTTCTTTTGTTAGATACGACATTATAACCCTATTAGTTTGAAAGGATTCTAAAATCTTTTTTCTGCTTCACCAAATCCAGACCACACAATAAAAGTTAAAGTCACAGTCGATGTTGTATGTTAGTCGTAAAGTTTAAACAAACGCCACGTTGTCACAGGAGTTGTTTCCAGTTCACTGGAGGTTCTGTCTGCTTGGCTGGCTTTGATCCTTGGCTGTATCAGTGATGCTGTGTAGTTCAATATTTTAACCCTCCTCAACTTTTTATTTCTGCTGTATTTGTTACCATTCATATAGTTATCATCGTTTATGCAAGCATCCTTGTTTGAAGGCTCGTTCATCTACTGACAGCATCTTATTTACAGTTGTCATTTGTAACATCAGTATAACTTGTTTCTACCTCTGCTGCCTTTCATTAATTATATAATAAACGCATGATGCCAAGTTGCACACAGATACTTGTGTATATTTCCTAGGATAATACAACTGAGTTACATTTTTTTCTCCCTTGTTTCAGTATAAATGAGGAACACAGTCATTGTACGACCTACAGTTGTCCTTTGTACATCCTGCATAATTTAATAAATATTATTTGTCTTTCATGTTATAAAACATTATCCAATGATCACTAGTTGGAAAATATATCCACGTCTAAATTGAATTTATGGAAATGTATCAAATCAATACATCCATTTTCTATATAACTTAATGCTTAAATTTATATCTCATCACCTAAGTTCTCGTTAGAAAGTGCATTGTATTATCTCCATTAGGTGTTTGTTCTGGACGTCTCTGTTCATGATTAGTATCTAATTCTTTCTGTGTTTCTGCAAAGAATAAAAGTCATATGCATTGTTTTGTGTTTGGAAGCTGCAACTGGCAGCATTTTAAACATTTATTAGAATAGTTTATGCTCCTGCATCGTTACATAAAATGAATGCAAGTTGTGCAGCTGCTGAATGTACACGTCGAGTTGTTGCACAACCTGACGAGAAATCATACGTGAAATTATTTTGAGTGTCTGTGACTTCTTGTGTTGTCAAAACATAGGAAGAAATCAGAGTTTCCGATCGGAAGTTAGAACCAGCTGGTAACATACTGGTGATTTTGGATTTTCTTGCATTGTGGAGATTGTGGATACGATTTTACTCATATCTGTTTTCCGTTTAGCAGTTATATCTCTATTATAAGGCCGAACAGATGGCTTATTTATTTTTACTGACATACAAATAATGCAAATAATTTCTAAGTTAACCTAATTCTTTGAATCAATAGCAATTGGAATAATTGCAGAACAAGTGTTCTTAAGAAATACAAATGGTGCATATTTGACAAAATTATATAGCTATTTTAAACATGTATTTCAGAGTAAGTAGTTCTTCATATTATCAAAGGTACGTTTCAATCGCACGACCTAATCACGGTATCTAAGTGTATTGTATGGAACTATTTAATAAAAACATTACGGACAAGCCTTGAACAATGTGAATACTCAAAAAATGACCTATGAGAAAAAAATGTCCAACTTTATGATTCTTAACATTCGGCCCAATTTTACACCAGACTCATAAATGCTCTTCAACTGAGAATTTTCATTTACTGCATAATGCTTCCCAAAGGGCACATTATAGCTAATTCGTGTGCAATGGGTATGTAAAATCATACCCTTACGGACATTTAATGTTGGCGTCCACATGAACTGCTATATTAATGTTCTATTCTGAAAACTTTAATACCTACTCCTAAATAAATGACAAACTATTTATGATCTTGCTCTTAAATAAATGAAATTAGTTTCCAAGTTTCTCTATTTGTCTGGATTTGTTAAAATTTGTGTGGGGGTTTATTGAATAATCTAGCAACTTTAAACGCTTTAGGTACGTTACATTGAATCATAAACTGTCATGATTTAGTCACGAAAAGTAATTAGCTTTTTCAGTCTATCCACAGTTAGATCTCTCGATTGACATTACGTGTAGATGGAATAGGCGTTCGTCTAAAATCGTGTTCTGGTGAACTCATTATTTAAATATTAGATAAAATATTAACTCACAAAACTGAGGCCGTATTTTGTTGAAGGAACGTTGATTTGCTGGTAAATTGTAATAATTGTTTCTTATTAGTTGTGCCAATTATAATAATAAGGAAAACAGGAAAACCACCTTCAACGTTTAAATTAATTTTTCCAAATATTAGAAAAGAATTTGTTTCACGAAATTCAAACTTTCAAAGATGCTTTGTCGTTCGTTTTCCGACTATCTTTCTGATGCCTCAGCCATTGACTTTTGAACTGAAATGAATGTGAGTAGCTCATTTTTTTTTATGGAAATAATACTTTCAGCGTCTAGACTCTCTGAATAATTGGTACATTTATCACTTCAGGAAAATAACTTTTAAGGTGTTAGAATGGAATACATCCAAACGATAATTTGGTTGTTGTTCTTTTCCATCCCAATCAACTGTTCTGCACGTATTATATTCTGCACTTATTATACACTGCATAGTACGGACAGCAATAGGATGACGAATGTCATTATCAGCGCATATTCTAACAGTCACTTCATTTCAAAATCGCCGATCATGTTGTTTTATATTGTTATTAATCCAAGAACGAAGTAAACATAATAAACTTTAACATAGTTTCTAGAATGAGTCCCTTGATTACATTTTGGAGAGTTTTTAAACAGAAAAAGATACCTTTTCATCTACATATTCATTGACACGCACCTTTTACATTTTCCGTTGATCGGGAAGATTTATATAGTACCCTCAAGATCTTACAGTCTTGCTTTGAACTGTTTGATTTTATTACGCTGGTCGATAATAAACCTTTCATCAATTGTAAATAATCTTGCATATAATCGTTTCTATGGCGCTAAATAGCCTTACAGTACTTGTGCGCCTTAAAACCACAATGAATCAATCAATCAATCATGGGTTTTTACTTTCCTCAAACTATTTATTTAGCGGCAAGTCGTGTACCATGGATATTTAGGAATCCAAATCCCCACCCCGTTTCCAGTTGTTTCTAGCGGAAAGTTTTGCACTTTAACATTGACATGCTGTTGAAATATATTTTAAGATTGAAAATTTTGCAGAGCTTTCTTATCGATAAAAATAAAGAACTGGATGCACACATAATGCAAGAGATTGGAATTAACACACCATTCCAAATAAATATCGGTTTCTGTAAGCGTATGCAAGTCTTTTTAGGAGACACTTTTAGCATATTTTGAAAAATAAAGTGCAGTGTAGAAGTGACATGTCATTATTAATATCAGGTTGTTTACATTTAAATATTATTTCCAATTTCCTGCATTTTACAACGAGTGTATCTTTATCATTAGAAAACCTTTTTCTAGATTATTTTAGACCCACTTAAATGCTTTTCCTTAAAGACAATATATCGATACTTATTCCTCTTCAAGCTTGATTCTCCATGTGCAGTCCGTCTGAAAGCTACAGGAATATGGTGGAATCCATAACGTCAGTAAACTGAATAATAATAATAATAATAATAATAATAATAATAATAATAATAAATAAATAAATAAATAAATAAATAAATAAATAAGTGTATCTGAAATACATGTTAAATAACCTGGTAACCTTGGTAACCTGACTCCATTGCAATTGGGTTGGGACTGAAGAGCATGAGGATAATTTGGATGCAGTTTTAGAGTAAGCTGCCATCCAAAGACTGTAAATATTATTCAATACATAAAGGCTAAATAGTTCTTTCGGAATTCAACATGTACTATTTGAATGATTTTAACATGTTTAAAGGAATGTCCAGGGATGACGGTATCTTTTTGGAGCTCAGTTAGACACAGTAGACTGATTTTGTTTAGAATTTGTTTTTCATGCAATGTGTTATTTGTTTTTGTAAATATTTGAAACTTGTGTGCTGTTGTGATTTATCTTAATGTTGGGGGTGGGGTAGGGTGTGTGTTTTAAAAACTTTTCCTTTGAGTTAATATGAACTAAAACAATCGTTAATACCAAGTATGGTTCATACTTGCCTGACAATTATTCAATTTTCTGTAATGTCTTAGTCACTCGTACTATCTTTCTCTTTTCCTAACGATAAAGGGCCCCGGTGGCCGAGTCTTCTAAGGCGCTCGCCCTTACCGACCACTCACATATCTCATCTATATCTGCGTCAGTTACATTATCAGTTAAAACAAGATGATTATGTAGGTTGGTGATTCCACCCGTCTTCTTCCTTCGCCAAATAACTTGGCCGCCATGCATAGCCTATCATGTGAGGAAAAATGGCGTTAAACCACACAACGCAAATCCAATATCCTTACGATGACGTAATCAGTGAGATGCCTATGCTTGAAGGGCGGGTGGATTTAAGATGTATTGCTTTGATTTGACGGGCAGGAGACTGTGTTGAGTATTAGGAGGTTGGGTTAATCAGTAGGAGGAGTCATGAATTACTACGTGAATTTGAAGTTCAAGAACATGGGGGGGGGGGTGAAGAATCGCAAGCCAATATTTCCCGCACATCACTGATTATATGCCCATGAATAACTCGCATCACTTGTCAAACTGTTATCAAACATGACATTGTCACATTGTGCGTGCATTTGACAGTAATACAAGTTTCATATATTATATTTATTTGATACGATGGGACCAAGGTTAATGTGCACATTATGAGAAACGTTTAGTAATATCAAGCTTAATTACATCAGGTGTTTCGAGGCAGCATTGAAGCTTGTGTAATTTGTTAGTTAATTCTCTGTTTAGACTGTCTTACGTGAACAAATACAAATTTTCAAATGGAACAAATGCAATCATAATAACATATGTTATAGTAAAAACGGTCGTATATTTAGAAACATCTCTAGAGCCAAATGTCAACCTGATCAGGTAATATAGATAAGTGCGCAGAAATCGTATTAATCGTAGTGGAAACATCGTGATTAAACTTTTACTACATAAATAAATGGACATACTGGAAACACGGAAACAAGGTTAGGTAATTATTATTATTATTATTATTATTATTATTATTATTGCAACAGAAGAAGAAGAAGAAAAAGAAAAAAAGGAGAAGCCCATTTATTTGTGTTCACTCATCTGTTTGACCACTGAGAAAACAACTGTTAAAATGTAACTAATCCTCCATAATGACAACAATTTGCTAGAGAACGTTCTAATAAGGCAAATAATTCCGGACGTAATTGACACTTTTGGAATTTGTACAAGATAATCTGAATCCAGTAAGCTGCGGGTTTTGAAATAGGATTAGTTTGATGCTTTCTATTGAAGAAATGCTCGCTATCGTCGCACATGAACGGTAAATTACTGCAGTTATTATGTTTATAGCATAAGCTTGACCTATAAAGTTAGCACTTGGAGGAATTTTGAAATGTAGCACAATGGTAACGGTAATTAGCTGCGGTTGTTTATCGCAGCAAACTTTTACAAGAGCTGGCGCTTTGTTTATCTTTCATTTCGTTTAGGGTTCTGTGTCAAATGCCTATAAATATTCATTAATTTGAAGAGTAGAATTTACAGCCTCTGCATGCGTGTATGCCTCGCTACGAAGTAGGTAAAAGGCAAATATTTGCCACAGTCGTTAGTACATACGTACGTCATTAAGTCAATCAGAACTCACGTTAAGTTTTGCGTTTAGGCCGGTTTATCTTACGATGTTGTTTCTAGGTTTAACAAAGACCTGGCGGGGCATTCACATTCTATGAATTTTGTTTGTTTTTGTATTAGTTCTTGGACAAGAACAATATATGTGTGGATCCATTGTCTGGCGAACAAGTCATTATAGTTATCTCGTCCTGTTTTCAAACACCTTTCTGAATTTATTTTGCCTGGTTCGAGCGGAGGATTAAATAATCGATTTACATCCGTGCGCACAAACCGACGCTGAACAGGGACAGGGGCCGTTACAACCTGCCGCATGTTTGGAACAATCTGTTAACATCGCTCACCATTCCATCGAGATCACATCAGTCTGCTGATGAAGTCCTTAGCTAAGGACGAAAGTTTCAGGTTAGCTTTGTCTATTTATGTTTGTATGTAATTGGAAAGTTAAAAACATTGTTAAATTTGAATATTACTACACAATTAAAGCTTTCACCAAAAGTATACCTTTCTGAATCATTATTATCTAAACTTTATTTGTTGTCAGTATTTACTTCCGCCTTTTCAAATGACAGATTTTTCGGGATTTACTTTAAGCCAAAGCAACATGATAAGAAGTAAATTCGCCGGAAGAGACAGGCGTATTGTGAATACGTTTGAAGTGACGAAATTTCTAGTTAAATCAGTTTGACAACGTCAAGAACTCGATAGAGCTTGTAAGTTCTTCAGAGATTAAAACAAAAGTTTCAAATTATAAAAACCCTGACATTGCTTCTGAGTTCAATATTTAGCTTGTATTAAGCCAATTATAAAAAGTCGGAAAAACACTGGTCAAATCAAAGATAGTATTATTACTGAAAACTGCCTGATTGCGAAGTTTTAATTCGCTCTTGGAAATGCAATTATATATAATCAGAATTGTTAAAATTTATGCTTTGACCCTTTTTATGGTTTTCAATCATATATGTCATCAGAGATACATTTCAATCGTCAATTATATATCTAGCTAACTTTGGCTGTGTTGGAACGAGTAGCTAAACGAGATGTGTCTCTGAGGCTAACTGTGGCTTTGTCTAGGAAAGTGTAGCTAAATGTCGCTGTGTCTCGGAACGCCTGGCTAACTAGCTTTGTCTAGGAAAGTGCAGCTAAACGTAACTGTACCTCAGTACATTTTGCTAAAACTCCTATCCTAGAAAGGCAGTTTTTGGAGGCACTCTAGTTCCCGTTAAAGATATTTAATAGTATATAGTATATAGTTTTGCTACTTAAATTCACGATTGTTTGCAACTTTTATGCGAATATCGCTTGTTAGTTTTATATGTACCCACATAGGTAATTCTAATGTTGCATGCTCATTTTCCATACATGTTCATTTTTACAAGTGTCCATCGCCCAAATAATAAACTAACAATTAGGTGGACTCAAGGTTTATAATCTTGTAACTGAAATGAAATAAAATTTATGACAGAGTTATTAATGTATTCAGTACTCATTGATGCATATCAAGAACTTGCGACTTACATATAATCTTGTTATTACGGTCACAGCATCATCGTGATTTTGTGATAGTCTCCATTTGTGCACGCTTGCGCTAAGTTTCAAATAAAATGAGTTAGAAAGCCTCCCACACATTGCTTGTATTTCGCAGGGTGTAAGTAGTAATCTGGAAGAAGTATATGTCGTTATTCATAATTAGAGCGACATATGGTGGTTGATTAAGATTTCACGATGCGAATGAGCCAGTTTGAATACTCAGATGTGTATGTACAACACAGTTTTGACGTTTTGTATGTGGTCTTATACTCAACACATATCCATTGGTTAAGACATGTTAAGTGTAATGGATTCTCCTGATGGACTTTGCAGTGTATAAGAGATCCACAGCGACTCTAAATAAACAGCAATACAGTATTTAAAGTAGTAATTTAAAATGAATAGCATCATCAGTAGAGAAGTCACATTCAACAACAATGTGTTCAATTTAACCATGTGCACCCTTTACCGATCTGTATATGATTTATGATAATACACAAAAGGAGTGCAAGTTAATTGAAAAACAAAAACGCTTCTTATTGTTTTGCAGAGATTTATTTACATTAGTAATCTTGAACGCCTTTTCTTCCGAGAGAGATCCGTCATAAACACTGATACTTTATTACTGTCTGCATTACGTTCGACATCTTTACATTGTTTGCTTTAAATTACAATAACTATTCTTACAGTATTTCATCAAAATATGATTTGAAATATTTTACCTCTATTTGCATAATGTTGACATTAAATTAGGTGATACTACTGATTCTCTGGCGCCATTATATCCGTGGTTATTATTTTAAACTTTTTCATATCAGACATGAATGTTTCAGTTTTCATACTGGCAGCCAATTACATGAAGCGAATGTATCTCTCGTGTTTTCAAATTAGTTTTGTGTTTATTATTGAAAGGTTGAATTTGAATACAAGATGTTGCTACCATGTGCAGAATCATTATATCAGAGTAAAAATTTAAAGCTGAAAACAGGTAATAATTGTTTAGAAAAAGAAAAAATATGATGAGACTAAAAACGTTTTGATGTGCAGGGAAACATGTCGCATTCATTTTGCTAATATGTTAACTCATAAATTTACAAGTATTTGTTCTCTTTCCCATAGAATATAGCCTTTTTATCATTCACTGTCAATGCGTTTGTTCACCATAAATGCTCGTATAGACTGCTATATTATATCAGGTGTAAGATCATTCAAAATTGCGATCAATATCCACACCGGCTACAATGACAGTTTGCAGGTTATCCTATATATCGAGGAATGCCGGTATTGGATGCCATGTTATCACAGTTTGCAGGTTATCACAGTTATCGAAGAATGCCAGTATTGGATGCCATGTTATCACAGTTTGCAGGTTATCACAGTTATCGAAGAATGCCAGTATTGGATGCCATGCTATCACAGTTTGCAGGTTATCACAGTTATCGAGACTCATGTAAATGGTATATCGATACTCCCACATTTACCACTCGCATGACTGGGCAAGCATAGGCAGTTGTCTCTTTTGTCAAAGCAGTGAGTCAGAAGCAAGCCTACTCGATCATCAAGACTTGCCTTTTATATTGAAGGTTCCTAAGCAAATTAGCCTGGATGGATTCGTGGGATGGTCTTACTCGTAACTCGTATACAAGGACATTTGTCACTGGAATTTCTTCACAGGAAAGTTTTAGTCAGCATTAATACAAATATTAGATGACAGAAACATAATTTAAAATGGCTGTAATTTTCATCATCAGAAAGTTGACAACGTCGTAATTACGTTGCTTGCTTACTCAATTTTCTATTTCGGTCATAACAAGACATTTCAACGTTGAAATACATGTAATTCGTGAAACTAACAACAGGTGATTAAAATGAGTTGTTTTTAATTCCTTTTGTGGACAGCTCCAGTGACATAAGTGCTTAGAGCTTCCACCTCAGATGCAGGAGGTCGCGGGTTCGAACACCGGCCGAGTCATAGCAAAGATTTATAAAAAAATGACAATAATTCTTTTTGTTCGGCACAAATACATGTGCACCCTTAAGCATACTCCGAATCTTATGCACCTCATGTTTATTCTTTTTTTCCGATATCCAGGCACTAAAACACTAAAAATGTTCTACATCTTGAAAGTATCCTTTACCTATCCTGTCAACAATACGATCTGATTTCAACTTAATTAGCTTAACAGCAGATAATAGTAGAAATATCCCGCCATAATCCCTCCTTGTGCAGAATAGTGTTGTGGTTAATTAATATCTACTTTCTCTTCAACCAACATTTTGATACAATTGATCTACAGCATGTTGATTATTGCAATTGATTTGTAGCCAGATTGATTAGTAATGCAATTGTTCTGTAATTTCCAGTGACGTATTGATTCTTATTACAACTGATATATTATTTACTGTGGCATATTGATTATTATAATTGATTTGTAATTTACGGTGGCTGCTTGATTCGTATTACAAATGATGTATGAATTATTGTGGCCATTTGATTAATATAATTGATCTATAAATTAGGCTGGCATATTGATTGGTATTACAGTTTGTCTATACATTACGATGTCATATCGACATTGACTGATCGTAATAAATTTGCATTATAGATGTATTTTAAAGATGAACTTAAACATGTGCATCACTCTCAAAGATTTCATTCAATTTCTTTGGCAAAACACTCCATTTGTATTAATTGACCGTGTGTCAAGAATGATATTGTAACAAACCAAAGGGGTTCCTTGACCTAACGATGTCAACCCTGGCGTGAATCCCGCTAGAGGTCACATGTTTCCCCTCGATTCCAAAGACTTCTGTACAACTACTGTTGTAAACTGGAAAGTCCATCGCGTCCAAACTATAAATAATTTTACTCTCATACATGACCACGAACCTCACAACTTCCCAGTTTCCAGTCAACCTCACAACATCATAGTTCCTCATCATTAAATTTCTGTAACGTACAGCCAGCATTTCATGCAGTGAAAATATACAACTCAGCCACCTAATACACGGAACTATTTTTACTACGCCACCTTAGGCCAGTCGAATCATGATTTTAAGCATCATTTCGCCTGTAACTTTACACCATATTTACCACCATAACAACAATAATCGGCTCCACCAGAAGACGGAACAGTCCCTTCTCAATTATTCCATTGTACATTTTACCAATCCCCAATCGTAACTACTACACATATAGTCACACAATCAATTCACACAACTAGATCTTAATAGGGAATACGAAACTCCAGGGACACTCATGCGACTTTGACTTGAATACACTAAATGTAAACCAAGTCACTAACACTTCACTCCGTGAGGTTTGCCCCTAGTAATTGGCTTATTATTCGGTATAAGAACCATTTCCCCATCGCAAACTTCCCGTAATCAAACAAATAATCACAAAAGTCAAATAAATCCTTAAAATGGAGCATTATAAACAATGGCGCATACTCCAAATTTATTACATCACCTCCTCCCATGGTTAGCTCAGTTAGCGGTCTCATACGCACCTCCACCCCCGGCTATCACTGGGTAGAACACAAGTGATAGTAAATTCAGAGTCGCAAACATACAATATGAACACAATATATGCTGGATATCTGTCTTGCCGATTATACTCTAGGGTTGTCAAGTTTGCTACAAAGAGGCGTTTCTTTAGCAACAATGCTTTCCGAACATCATATTTTGAGTTCCACTGAGCACTGTTCACTTTATACCGACAACGAAAAATATAGGTACTTTGAACGAGGATATACAATACATTGAAAAGCGCTTGACATATACAATACACTGAAAAGCGCTTGACTGTAAGTTTTTATTTCATCTCTTTGGTAGGTCAAAAACGAAAAAGCAACCTCATGAATTAAAGTTAACCTCCCCCAACAAATCCAGTTGTCAGCTTTCTTATATAAACCCGAGGATGTATAAAATTGCATTTTGTTTTTATTTAATTTTTTGGCAATTGAAGCAAAAGCACGTCTGACGGTTTTATTAAGAATTCAAATCCTCATTAAATCAGACATAGGAACGTTGCAAAATTATCGTAAAATAAATCCTCGGAAGATAAGGGAAATGACATCGTTGGGATGGACCAAGATAAGTATAGTATGGAAGCAGAATGACAACTAAATGATTTAGAATATTTTGAGCTTCACTGAAAGTCAGCTTAACATCATATTAGAAGCGGGACGAGCAATTTGAAAATTTTGTGAAGATGGGGCTGTCTGGATAAAGGGGGATTCGACCACCTGATTCTGAACAATTGACACCAAGGCATTGATAGCATTCCCAGAAAACTCATATCCCAGTGGAAAACTGGACTATACCAAGAAGGGATCCGCATAGTGTGCTTACTGTTTCAGATTGTTCAAGTTAAACGAAGCGTATAGACGAATAGACATATGTTATTTAAACAGTTTTTACGTGTGAAAGATACTAATGATTTTTTGGAAAAAACTGACGAAAGTTAAAAACTGTATTGTTTTACAGCATATACTGACAGCCTTTATACTAACGACAAGCACGACCATGGTTTAGCTGCTTGATAACCAGAATCCATAGGATGATGAAAATTTAAATTTAGTGGAAATTTGTCTTGGAAAGAACGATATTTTTTATTGAAAACACTTGCATGTCGATGAAATGGCACAGCTATGGGAAAAACGTTTGCAAAATAGTATGCAAGCAAGCACGAACCTCAATGAGAGAAGGAAATGTTTCTAAACTGTTAGTTTTATTGGCTATAATTTCTTCAATTGTGTCCATGCGGAAGAAGAAGAAACAAAAGACCTTCTTATCTGGATGTATCTGGATGTATAACCACCGCTCATCAATTAAAATGACAGTTAAACTTAGTAAAGTGTGTGTGTGTGTGTGTGTGTGTGTGTGTGTGTGTGTGTGTGTGTGTGATCGTGCCGGGACTGAAAGGCCTGAAAGACGGACTGCTTTGATTGCCAGACAGCTGAACAGGTACAAAGTCCAGATTGCAGCACTCAGCGAGACCCGATTTGCCGACGAAGGTCAACTGTCAGAGGTAAATGCAGGCTACACCTTCTTTTGGATTGGACGCAGCGAGGAAGAACGTCGCGAGGCTGGAGTTGGGTTTGCCATCAAGTCCAACCTGGTCAACAAGACAGTCGGCCCACCTCAAGGCATCAACGATCGTCTTATTACCGTTCGACTGCCGCTCCCAAGAAAGCGATATGCCACACTAGTCAGCGCCTACGTCCCAACACTGACAAACCCTGATGAGATCAAGGACAAGTTCTACGATGAACTGAGATCCACTATTGCTGCCGTGCCCAGAACAGATAAACTCATCATCCTTGGTGACTTTAACGCCCGGGTTGGCGCAGATCACACCTCATGGAAAGGAGTGCTGGGAAAAATGGGATTGGCAGCTGTAAAAGCAATGGCCTCCTGCTGCTGGAAACTTGTGCATCGCACGAATTGCTCATCACTAACTCTGTCTTCCGCTTACCACTTCGCAACAAGACGTCATGGATGAACCCACGCTCCAAGCACTGGCATCTGCTCGACTACTTCATAGTGCGACAGAAAGACAGTCAGGACGTCAGAGTGACGAAGGCTCTGTGTGGAGCCGAATGCTGGACTGACCACAGGCTGATCATCTCCAAACTTAACATCAGGATACACTTCGACAGTGTCCTCAACCGTCCTTCCTCCATCAACGCTGAAGCCATCGCTCGCCTGCCCCAGGTCCCAACCAACGCTTCCCTCTCGGATTCGCCAAGTTTCACAGAAGTAGAGAAGGCAATTAAAAGTCTATCCAGTGGCAAAGCCCCGGGTTCTGACTCCATCCCAGCGGAAGTCTACACAGCTGGTAGTCCACGACTGACGCAGAAGCTTACTGACCTCTTCCAGTCTGTGAGGAACCAGGAGAAGATTCCGCAGGAGTTCAAAGACGCCTCTATTGTCCACCTCTACAAGCGGAAGGGGAACCGTCAAGCATGCGACAACCACCGTGGCATCTCCCTATTATCCATCGCAGGGAAGATACTGGCCAGAATTCTGCTAAATCGTCTGACCGTCCACTTGGAGCAAGGCTTGCTACCAGAGAGTCAGTGCGGCTTCAGGCAGGATCGGGGAACTGTGGACATGATTTTTGCAACCAGGCAACTCCAGAAGAAATGCCAAGAGCAGAACGTCAGCCTCTACACCACTTTTGTGGACCTCACAAAGGCTTTTGACACTGTGAGTCGTGAAGTTCTGTGGAGGATCATGGCAAAGTTCGGATGCCCTGAGAAGTTCATCACCATGGTCAGACTTCCACGAAGGCATGCCCGCCAGAGTACAGGATGATGGAGAGTTCTCCCTGCCCTTTCCAGTGACAAACGGTGTCAAGCAGGGCTGCGTTCTTGCCCCGACCCTGTTCAGCATGATGTTCACAGCGATGCTGACCGATGCTTTCCATGAGGGTGACATTGGCATCGACATCCGGTTCAGGACTGATGGGAACATCTTCAACCTGAGAAGACTGCAGGCTAAGACCAAAATCCAGGAAGACACCATCCGCGACATCCTCTTTGCTGACGACTGCGCTTTGAATGCTGGTACTCAGTCTGACATGCAAGAAAGTATGAATCGGTTCTCCAAAGCCTGCACAGACTTCGGACTCACAATAAGTACGAAGGAGACCGAAATCATGTACCAGCCTGCACCCTCAGTCCCCTACACCGAACCCAGCATTACCGTCGATGGCCAGAAGCTCGCTGTTGCTGACAAGTTCATCTACCTTGGCAGCACCTTGTCGCGCACAGTCTCCATCGATCAAGAGGTCACTCTCAGGATTGCTCGTGCAAGTGCAGCCTTCGGCAGACTTCACAATACTGTGTGGAACAGAAGAAGAATCAGCCTGCCAACCAAGCTCAAGTTGTACCGCGCAGTAGTACTGCCCTCCCTCTTGTACGTCTGTGAGACATGGGCGGTGTACAGTCGCCATGCAAAACAGCTGAACTCCTTCCACATGCGCTGGATCAGAAAACTGCTCCACATCAAATGGTAGGACAAGACTCCTGACACAGAAGTCCTCCAGAGAGCAGAGATGACAAGCGTCTATATCATGCTCAGAAGGTCACAACTCCGCTGGGCTGGTCATGTCTGCCGTATACCTGATGAGCGCCTCCCAAAGAGACTGTTCTATGGGGGACTCGCTGAAGTCAAGCGTTCCCGAGGAGGCCAAAAGAAACGGTCCAAGGACACGCTCAAGGCCTCTATGAAGTCCTGTGGCATTGACCCAGACAGCTGGAAGCAGCTTGCCGAAGACCGCGCTGCCTGGCGTCACCAGATCAACTCAGGCGCAGCTTCATCTGAAGAGCACCGGATCAACGAGGCCAAGCAGAAACGCCAGCAGAGGAAGAGCAGAGCCAGCGCCGACCTTCAGTCCATCCAGTCCACGGCAATTCCCTGTCCTCACTGCCCTAGACTCTTCAGAGCGCAGATTGGCCTCACCAGCCATCTGCGCACTCACAGACCAGCCCAGATCTGAAGTCATGGTCGTCTTCGAGACCGAAAGACGAACATCAGTGTGTGTGTGTGTGATTTGGATTTTTAACGTAGCTTTAACAATTTTTCAGTCATATCGCTACGATGTCTGCAGTGTGGCAGTTTATAGTGGTGTCTAGCACTGGGGCATCATGCCGCAGACATGTAGCATGATGTCCCACCCAGTCACTTTATCCTGACACCAGGCCGACCAGTCCTAACACTAACCTCTTAATGCTGAGCGCCAAGCGAGGCAGCTCTTAGTACCATTTTTGTAAGTCTTTGGTATAACTCGGCCAGGGATCGAACCCACGACCTCCCGCATCCGGGGCGGACGCTCTAACCACTAGGCCACCGGAGCGGTCAAACTTAGTAAAGAAATGTCATACAAGGGACATAACATAATAAAGCTAGATAATATGGACACTATAGCATATTTCAAGGAAAGTGATAAATAAAATGCTACATAATAATATTTTTCTTTCACGGCATACGTTCGGGAGCATTGTTAAATCCCAAATGCTCAGATTCTGTCCGATCTGCATTAATGAACAAGAAATTCCCGACGCTTGTTATTGGATTCATTCAGGAGTACGAGAATGTAGTTATAAAATCAAGAAACAGGAAAATGAAATACGATATATAAAGAATTACTAATGCAATGTTTCTGGTCGTGATGATGATACCAAACTGCAAATTAAAAAATTCTCCAAGTTTATTTTACAATTATGTTCTCACACATACATGCGTATCGCATACCGATAGAGCTCAAGATCGCTGCTTTGGACAATTCTTGGTTGCGTAAAGTACAGCTCAACTCGCATTCGCTTAGTAAGTTTAGAAAATATCTTATCACGTGTGTCACACCTACAGAAACTTTAATATGTTATTCTGTTAAATTGGTAGTTCACACCATACGTCCACCGTCAAATCGCTGGCCATGCATGCATTCATGAAGTTACCTGACAAGTTATGTAGGCTACAGAACACATTACATGTTGTTTAACATTTTTTTGTATTTCTCTTGATCTTGCCAGTAATGTGTCAAATGTGATGTTTTCTTTGTCGCTATATGGTAAATGTGCTAGCATTCTTTCGTAGGGAACTAATCTAAATGGATTTCTATTGTTCGATGGCATAAATTATATTGTGCTAGCTAAAAGTTTATTTGTCAATTATGTACCATTTTTGTCCACTTTTGATGGCTTTAAAATGAGCTGGACTTTGAATGAATCAAGCTAATTCACACACACACACACACACACACACACACACACACACACATATATATATATATATATATATATATATATATATATATATATATATATATATATATAGGTAGTATATATATATATATATATATATATATATATATATATAATTCTAAAGCAAATGAAACCATTGTGTGCTGATATTTACATTTGTACATTTGCACTAGTACGTGTCCCTTATCGTATAAAGTAACATACTGTAGATTAATTATCACCCGTTCCTTGACATTATTTATGTGAGATACCAATATATAGCAGGTCAACTCACAGCTAAAATGGTTTATAGTACCAATTCAAGTAACAGGGTAAATGTGTGACACTTCACAATATCTCAGTCAAAAAGACAAAACAAATTGTTTTCAAGTTTAAATTTAATATTTTGACGTGAAAATTTATTTGATTCAAAGTAAAACAATACACTAAGTTTAAGGAAAACAAAGAACATGCATTGATGCTCACATGTAATTTAGTATCTACATCAATACTGTATTGAGAAATTTCAAGGAAGCAATAAAATATCTACCACTTGCAACATTCCATATCCTTTGCACCGTCAACATCATTAAGGAATAGCATTGTAAAACTGGATCACACCATCTCTTGAATGTAAAACATTATCTATTGATATGCATGTTCTCCACCTCGCCTGGGATCCCGGAGGGCAGTTCCTGTACTATTCCATAGTCATAAAATAATTGAACAGACCAAGGCTAGATATTAAACGAAGTTATCACTATATCATCTGAAATATACCAGTGGAGAATAATCAAGTTATGTAGCTCTTATGGATTATCTTTTGTCAGAGTGCCTAAATTAATTGCTTTTAAGCGGATGCATTTTCAATGATATCGATCGAAAGATAAATTCAGCCACGAATTGAACTATTCACCGCATACACATGAACTAGAAATATCAAAGATTACTTGCAAAGACATCTGAATGTTATATCTTCATCCATTAACAGACTATGAACGTTTATCAGCATTTTGGAACTAAGTGTATAACCAATGTTTTCACCATTAATACCACAGAGCAAATGTCAACTGCAGAAACAATGTCTCCTTGGTATAGAATTGGTCTGACAATATCCTGACGTAAATTAGATATGTAAATGTTGATTGGCTTGTGCCAGCATTTATATTATTAATTCGATAGAAACCTCATCATTCAGTGAAAGATTGTTCACAAAGCATGGTAAATTGTACATGCCACATATGAGAAAAA
>JAECUM010035718.1:0-17153 GCA_016617855.1 Megalonaias nervosa
AATTAGATTTTGACGCTGTAAAAAAAAAAATACGTCGACGATATCAATACTCTAATAAATGATGGAATTAACGCTATTAGAACTGATTTTTCTAATCACGTACAAACGTTTTTAAATTTTCGTAGAAATATAAACAAATCTATTAATGAAGTTTTTGGAAGTCCAGCGGTTGTAGATATTAAACTCGCTGAAATTAACACAAAACTAAACGATACTGTCAGTGTCATTCCTAATATCATTGAAAAAAATAATCTTGTTAAAATTCCTCACGGACGAGCTAACAATATCGTATACACAGTATCATCAGGATCAGCAACATGGACACCGCAAGATAACACTATCAAACATACCGTGGAAGTCACTGGTTTATATAGGCTGTCCATATTTAGCCGTGCAAAATTTAGTATATCTATCACATTTCCATGGCGTCATTCAACTGATAATTTTTTTGAAACTGTATCTCTAACGTTATTTAAAGATGCTGAAGAAATATTTCTACTAGAAGCATCTGACAAAAAATTAACCAAAGCGTCTTACTGGTGGTGTCTGAATTTATAGCTGATCTGACCAATATTCCTTTGGTATCTATTATTGGAACGAGCACCTAAATTAATTACTTAGATGACAGTATAATAAATCAAACCCAGGGACTGGCATTATTGTAAATAAATATTATCTAATGAAAAAAATATAGTTGATTTTAATCATATTTCAGAAAAAGTTCCAAAACAAGATGTGGAAGCTCTAATGCAATATTACAAATATTATCATAAAAAACTTTGGTGTGTAAAAAAATATTACAAACACTATAACAAAATACTTCGAGTGATATCATATTTGCCACTGTTAATGACTAGCTTTGGTATAATTTCAAGTGGAGCATCATTAAATCCGTTTTTGTTAATAATATCTGGTGTCGGTGTTTCTCTTGCAACAGCGTGTAAAAAAATTGAGCCTCGTCTTGCAACTAAAAAGAATGCTTGTAAAACAGCAAGTATCACCTATACAAAATTACTTGATCAAATACGATCTTATTTGCGGCGTATAAAATATGATATGGACGATTTAATACGTGAGTTCCGTATTATTGACAGTATGTTAACAGATATTCTGCCAACGAGAGTCAGTAGGTATGAAAAAGATTATAATAAAATATGGGTTACAACAGTAGATGTTAAATTTTTTATAGCTTTAGAAATATCGTTATCAAATAAAATATCAACCATATTATCAATAAATGTCATCACATCATCTGCCCAACCCACTATTCTCACATCGTTTTCAATCGCGAATAACCATACGGACCCATATTTTGGTGATATATGGTAACCAACTTTTTTAATACAATCGCTTATTATTTTAGTTTTTATACCAGTATAACTTGACGCTGATTTGATTGAATTAAATCTCTTACAAAATTTATTTGTTAGATCAAACCCAACATGTCGGATTGAGAATGACATTATATAATATTTTATTTGTTTAATATAAAAAAATCTATTGGGCTAGAACCCTCTTTGGGTTTCAATTTTATTTTCATTTTTCTGAGATAAGAGGGTGGTTTTTTAATGAAGAGGGGTATCTAAGGTGATGAAAAAATGTGATAATATATTTATTTTTGAGGGGGTGAGGGCTTTCTAGGCTAAAACCGTCTTTGAGCTCAAACCCTCATCCTTTAATACCACTGTGTATGATCTGCCGGTTCAGGAGGGAGCCTCACTGACAATGAAGAATTTTCTAGTTATAGTATATAGCTTTCAGGTATCATTGGAAACTGTTAAGAAAGCAGTGAAATATATTAAAGATACTCACAATTGGGATCCAAAGTGTGATGATGCATCTGAGGCATCTGAGGCATTGCAATCAGCTTATTTGAAACAAAAGTATGATGGCTATGATCTGCTAGTTCAGAATGGAGTCTCACTGACAATGAAGCATTTTCTAGGTATAGTATATAGCTGTCGGGTGATGCTGCATCTAAAGTACTGCAATCAATTTAATTGAAACAAAAGTATGATGTGTATGATGTGCTGGTTCAGGAGAGAGTCTCACTGACAATGAAGAATCTTCCAGATATAGTAGACAGATATCACGTGTCATTGGAAGATGTTAAGAAAGCAGTGCAACATTTGAAAGATTCTGATAGTTGGTATCCCAGAAGTAATTATGCATCTGGAGCATTGGAATCAGCTTTTAGGAGACACAAGTATAATATGTGTGGTCTGCTGATTAAGGAGGGAGTCTCAGGAGTCTAATTGACAATGAAGGATCTTCCTCATATGATATTGGCATCACATGATTCTATGAATGCATTAGTGAAACAGTTGCAGGATACTAACATTTGGGATTCGAAGTGTGATGATGCATCAGCAGCATTACAGTCAGCTTATATGCAACAAAATTATGATGTTTGTGATCTGCTAGTTCAGGAGGGAGTCTCACTGACGATGAAGAATCTTCCAGATATAGTAGATGGATATCAGGTGTCATTGGAAGCTGTTAAGAAAGCATTGTACAATTTGAAAGGTACTGACAATTGGGATCCCAAAAGTAATAATGCATCTGGAGCATTGCAATCAGCTTTAAGGAGATACAAGTATAATGTGTGTGGTCTGCTGATTCAGGAGGGAGTCTCAGGAGTCTCATTGACAGTGAAGGATCTTCCTCTTAGGATATTGGCATCACTGGCAGATATGAAGGCATTAGTGAAACAGTTGCAGGATACTA
Organism: Megalonaias nervosa; assembly: GCA_016617855.1. Classification (NCBI taxonomy): domain Eukaryota; kingdom Metazoa; phylum Mollusca; class Bivalvia; order Unionida; family Unionidae; genus Megalonaias; species Megalonaias nervosa. The sequence goes on from JAECUM010035718.1 coordinate 2,728, forward strand.
ACTGCTTGGATTCGAAGCGTGATGATAAATCAGCAGCATTACAGTCACCTTGTTTGAACCAAATGTATGATGTGTGTGACCTGCTAATTCAGGAGTGAGTCTCGCTGACAATGACGAATCTTTCAGGTATAGAATATAGCTATTGGGTATCATGGGAAACTTTTATGAAAGCAGGGAAACATTTAAAAGCTACTGACAATTGGGATCCCGAGTGTGATGATGCATCTAAGGCATTACAATCAGCTTATTTGAACCAAAATTATGATGTGTGTGATCTGCTGGTTCAGGAGGGATTCCCACTGACAATGAAGTATATTTCTTGGGTGAAACTGTTGAAAGATACTAACAGTTGGAATCCTAAGTGTGATGATGCGTCTAAAGCATTAAAGTCAGCTTATTTGCAACAAAAGTATGATGTATGTGATCCACTGGTTAAGGAGGGAATCTCACTGACAGTGAAGAATCTCCCAGATAAGGTTGATGCATTTTAGATATCATTGGAAGGTGTTAAGAAAGCAGTGCAACATTTGAAAGATACTGACAATTGAGATCCCAGACGTAGTTATGCATCTGGAGCATTGAAATCAGCTTCTCTGAAACAAAGTTATGATGTGTGTAATCTGCTGGCTCAGGGGGGAATTTCACTGTCAGTGAAACGTATTGCTCGGGTGAACTTGGGATCACTGGTTGATGCGAGAAAAACATTGAAACAGTTGACAGATACTAACAGTTGGGAACCTAAGTGTGATGATGCATCTAAAGGGTTACAATCAGCTTATTTGAATAAAAATTATGTTTGTGATCTGCAGGCTCAGGACAGAGTCCATAGCTCAATGGCTCTAGAGAGCTGCATCCTCCCCATGTGGGAGGAGCTGCGTTCTTTCAGAATATGTAGTCCTTAGGTGACTGGCATATTGAGGTTCCTTTGTAGGGGAGATCTATGATTGAACTAAATTGGTATGTTTACCTATATTGTGTGCTCATCTTTGAACCAAAATATTGTAGGATGTAGTGTAATGGACATTTGTAAACTGTGTAATGCTACATCTGGCTTACAGGATTTTTGGGTACTGGTGTCTAGTTTGTTATCAGAAAGAATAATACAAGATCATATAGAATACATATTGAAAGCATTTATTTGTAAATGGTCTCCAGTTCATGAACAAATGAACATTATTACAGAATCTCAATACAGTTTATAGACACAAACATTTAAGATTTAACATGAGACTTCTATCATACTAGATTATCATAGAAGAGAAAGGTGATTGACTCCCATGGGGGAAGATGCAATGGAACTTCAAAGAGAATTGCTCCATCTCCACCTCTCTCTCTGAGTGGATTAAGTATTATATTTGAAATGATTTATATCATTTATGGTTTATAGTTATTGAAGTACAAGACATGAGGTACTTTATCTTTTGTATAATGTTGGCTCAATTGTAACAGTTTTCATTTTATCCTGTTGTAGTTCATATTTGTTTATTTGAAAGGAGATATCTTCATGCAGATAGTTTCAGCTTGTCTGCAGTAAAGCCATGTTGGTTGATGGTATGACACTGAATCAGTAACATGTTGTGTTGTCCATTATGAGTACCACACTGGAAAACGTATTTCTGATCCAGATCCAAACAAACTTTGAACATATCATTTTATTACACCCCTATACATTTTTTTTACTCAAGAAAGAACCAACATTTTATAGTCATAACCTATAAGTAGGAAAACAATACTCTCATGTCCTGATTCCATATCGCCATCCTTGCAAATGGTGCGAAAGCTATTTTGTTTCCAGTTACACTGAACAACAATCGCAAACTATGCCATATAATTGCTTAATATGCAAAATGAATGAGAAACATTCCCTACAATAACTCTATATCATCAAGTTACAGTAATGTATCCAATCCCATTGTAAATACTAAATAATGCTGTCATTCCCAAAACAAGGTCTGCATGGGAACTTCTCACAATATTTTTGCTAGATGAATTAGCCTGGCCTCGGAGATCAGCTTCCAGTAAATAATGTGTATGAGTCTGCCACCCCCATGTATCTATCAATTGGTGTTACTGTTGGTGCTTTTGTATGAGCACAGGCCACAGATAAATGATCTATTGACATGTAGTTGGACCACTCTGTTTTTTTATCATCAAGACATTTGATGAGATTTATTAGGAACAAGAACCACGCATATTAATGAGATAATCTTGTATCTAATTGAATTGTTTACCACTTTAAAGACATAATTTCAACAGTATTGGTATCATAGACAGGTTCTATAATATATAAGATCAGTTTATATTATTGGGATACCTTGCATCTGATTGGCTCAGTTTGGTATCTGTCTAGATCTAGAGGCCATATGTCTCATCCACTTTCCATACAATTCCACATATTAATGATATATTTATATGAATTTAGGTCATCCTGAACAGCAATTTGTCTTCTTTACATTTGTATTCTGCCTTATTGTATGTTGTATATATTTTGTGCTACCTGGTTGCAAGTTACCAAAAATGACTTTTCCATTGGATATTTCAGTTGGATATTCATAAGACCCAAGTACATATTCCAATTAAATATTGGTGTACATACATTGATTATGCACACTAGACACATAGGTACAAAGGACCTACCACTGGTTATACTGAAAGGTGAATTGGACAGATTGAACATGGGTACTGCTATTAATGTGACATTATTTGTTATAATGAGCAGTCAAATGTACAGATCATTGATCATGCACACTGGATTCATACAACTGCTGTAGCAATGGTCCTGTTCTTTGTTCTCATAAAAGATCAAATGGATGATTGAGTATGCTCCCTAAGATGCAACCAAGTACAGCAATACTATTTGCTACAGTTCAAGGGTCAATCATTCATTGAGTATGCACACTTGACACTTACAAGTTGTATTATTTGTTATAATGAAAGGTCAGATGAACAGATCATTTTTGTTCAGCTATACATAATTACTATAGGGATTTAAGCAATTGAGACCATGATTGAATTATTATTAGTGTTGATATTTTATAAAATAATATTCATCTACTGTTTAATGTACCCATGCCAAAGATATATTTATTTAAAAAATATATTTGTATAAACTTATTTTTACGGACTCAGTAAAGCCTATAAACTGTTATTCATTTTAAATAATTTTGATTGTAAATACTACAAGCAATAAATCTAACCCAGGAATACACTTTATTTTATTTGCTATTCCATAGTTGTCCTTCGTTTCTAGGTTCAAGGATTAACAAATTCATGTTTTAAAACAATCGGTGTCTTCTCAGCATTATGGAGGATAGTGCACATGCCTGGCTGATATCATGAAGATCTAGCACACGTTCATTAACAAGCAGTATCATGCATATTTAATGATGCAATCTTGCTTATGATTGGCTGCATTTTTATTGCTCTGGATACCATATTTCGATCTGATTTTGATCAAACTTGAAATAATGGCTTATATTATCAAGATCTATAATGCAAATGATACTCAGTAAGATGCAGTAGTATGTTTAATGTAATCTTGTTGTTAATTAGCTTAACTTTATACCACTCTGGAAGCTCTATTAATGAATAATCTTGTATTGTATTAGCTGAACTTGTTAGTTCTCGCTCTAAAAGCCATATTTATGACTTGAATTTTATCGGACTAAGAATATATGCTTTCATTGGAGAGGTCTTGAACTGATTCAGTAATGAGCAAGATCCAAGCATATGAGATGCTCTTGTTTGTAATTGGTTGAATATATTATCACCCAAGAAGCGATAATTTTAAGTAGAATTTCTTTAAAATTGGAACATGGGCTTGTGTCATACAGATCTGCGAAAGGGCGGTTTCTACACAGTAAGTGGGATCAATATTTTGACTTGTTCAGTTGCATAATTACCTATTCAATTCAGATTTTGTTTTGCTTGTGTATATTACAAACAATGTCATTTTCTGAGGGTTTCCTTGTAATGTAATTTTATGTTATCTGAAGTTTTGTCTTGCAGTCATTTGTACTTGCAGAATGTAAAATGTCTGTGTATTCCAACTTCAGGGCATAGTAAATTAAAAAAAAAAAAAAAAAAAAAAAAAAAAAAATTTCTTTTGTTCTGTCAGGAAATGAAATTGATTGCCCACAATAAGCCTCTTTTGTATGAAAGTGATTGGTTTAATACTCGACTTTCTACATTATAAGAGCAATAACATATTCTTTGTGATTCGTTTGTATACAGATATTCTCTTAAAATGTAATAGCTTACTGGGTTAAATGAATTCCACACATGTTTACCCATATCCAGCATTCCTACAACATCTCGACTCGAGACACAAAATTTGTGGGAAGCCAATGTTTACATTATACATTGCTGTTTTATTTGTATTTATGCAGCTTTCTAAACTTAATTGTATATATATATATATATATATATATATATATATATATATATATATATATATATATATATATATATATATATATATAATTTTGTATTTATTAAAACTTTTGAACAATAATTATTTGTACATGTCATGTTTTGTATCCATGTTGTGTCATTTTATATCTTGTGTTGATTTATATCGTTCAAATATCTAATAATAATAATAATAATGAGGACTTTGTATAGCGCCTAATCTTTAGAAGCTCTAATCGCTTTACAACATTTGAGAACACTTAAAAAACATATATAATGATATGATTACAAAATTAAAAACAAACACCACGAAAGTAGAAGCAGAAAATATGCTGTAGATATTTAAGGCAAGGATACATTATTAGGTCTTTATCCTAAAGATTCTAACAAAAGATAAATTGGAACATCAGTAGCCACGTTGTTTCTGTAGTTAAATTACCATACTATTGATTTCTATGGGGTTTTTTAAAATTAGTGTTTCATATTTAATTTTAATCATTTACTTGATTTTAAATTTGGCATAATAATCTTGTGGACGTCTTATATCAGCCTGTTCTGTCCCAAAGTATCAGTGGGTGAGTAATGTTTGATCATCCTTTATGTTTTGTCTTCTCTGTGGAAGTCACATATGTATCAAGTAATAGCACCAGTGTAAAACTTTCTGAGTGTTAATTTGTAATTGTATTCTAAATTTAAATAGCTGTATTAGCCATAGAACTGCATCAGTGAGATGTACTAGATAACTTCTTAGTATATTCGGATTATAACTCTTGATGACGTTAGCAACCATAGAGCTACAAAGGTGAGAGATACAGGATGATACATGTATCCAGGTGTTATCAGACTCGAAGTCTGGATGACTTTGAAAGCCATAAAGTTACAGTAGTGGGATATACAGGACAACATCTAAGTGTACTCAGATTCTAAATCTTGATGACTTGGGTAGCCGTTGAGTTACAGCAGCGAAATAAATAGGTTGATATGTAAGTGTATGCAGATTCTAAACTTAATGACTTGGCAGCCATTGAGCTTCAACAGAGAGATAAATGGGCTGATATCTAAATGTATTCTGAAGCTGAATCTTGATGACTTTAGCAGCCATTGAGCTATATAGGTAAGATATACATGATGATACATGTATCTAAGTGTAATCAGACTCAAATTTTGGATGATTGTACAGCAGTTACATCAATGGGATATACGGGACAATATCTATGTGTAGTCGTATTCTAAATCTTGATGACTTGGGTAGACATTGAGTTACATCAGGGAGATAAACAGGCTGATATGTAACTGTATGCAGATTCTAAATGTAATGACTTGGCAGCCATTGAGCTACAACAGTAAGATAAATGGGCTGATATATAAGTGCACTTTGATCTTAAATCTTGATGACTTCAGCAGCCATTGAGCTACATAGGTGAGAGATACATGATGAAACATGTATCTAAGTGTAATCAGACTCCGAATTTGGATGACTTTATAGCAGTGGGATATACAATACAATATCTAAGAGCACTCGTATTCTAAATTTTGATGACTTGGGTAGACACTGGGTTAAAACAGGGAGATAAATGGACTGATATCTAAGTGTACCTTGATCCTAAATATTGATGACTTGAGTAGCCATTGAGCGACAGCACAGAGATATGCAAAATGGTAACAAAGTGTACTTTGCTCCTAAATCTTGATGACTTGAGTAGCCATTGAGTGACACCACAGAGATATGCGGAATGGTGACAAAGTGTACATTGATTCTAGATCTTGATGAGTTGAAAAGCCATTGATCGACACCACAGAGATATGCGGAATGGTAACAAAGTGTACCTTGATCCTAAATCTTGATGACTTGAGAAGCCATTGAGCGACAGCACTAAGATATGCAGCATGGAAACAAAGTGCACTCTGATTCCAAATCTTGATAAGCCAGTGAACATGAGACAGACAAACCACGTATGTTGCATCATGTAGTATTAATAATGATATTAACAATGTTTGTTAAGTATACATGTTTGCCAGTAAACTTATCAAGGGCAAACCATGTATGATTTATTATGTAAAAGAAGCAATTATACATTGTTTTGCACAGTGTACATGTTTCCGAGTGACCTTTGTGGAAACAATGATTGATTCATCATGTAATAACAATTATACAATGTTTTCTGCATGCCCATACTTCCCAGTGAACTTGGGAAGGACAGACTATATATGATTCATAATGTAAGAATTATTGGACAAGGTGTTCCAAATATACTTATTTTCCAGTGAAAATGTGAGGGACAAATTGTGCTTCATTCATCATGCAATAACAACAATTATACATGTTCTTCTCGGTCTAAATGTTTGCCAGCGAACATATGAGGTATGTGTTTTATTCATCATGTAATAATAACAGTAATACAGTTTGTACTTGATTCATTATGTAATAATAACAATTATATAATTTGTGCTTGATTCACTGTGTAATAATAACAATTCTAATATTTGTGCTGCGTGAAATGTTTGCCAGTGGACCTTGAACAAGCAAGCCTTGTATTTCTGTATTTTGTGCGTCAACTTCTTTGGACACTGAACCCAAGTATATGTGCCAAGCCTGAAAATCTGGACACTCTATAACTTAATTAAGCATGAAATTGGAGTCATGCATTTTTTTTTATTTTTTTTTAACATTTAGAAAATTTCATTCAGCCAGTGTCATTAAAGCAACAACCATTAAAGCAAAGCCATGAGATTCCTTTTGTCAACTTGTTGGATCTCCTTTACTGTTGATGCTACAAAGTAGATTCAGGGGTATTAATTGAACTTTGTCTTTCATTAGGACAGTGCCGGATTAAGGCGTTCCATTTCCCACAAGCCCAAAAAATACGATTGTGTCCCCCTCCCTCCTCTTCCTACAAAATGTGCAACTCACAAACAAATAAAATATTTAAAGCTTAAAAAGATGATCAAAATACTCGTACATGCAAGTCAAATTATCATATAATTCATTCAGTTTTATCAATAGTTAATTTTAATTTTTCTGGTGCCCCTTTTCGGCTGGTGCCTCAAGCACATGCTTAGTGTGATTTATGGGTAATCCAGCCTTGCACTAGGAATAAAAACATCTATGACATGTATATTTACCAAACCAAGTTGTAACAAATGTGAGTAGTATGTATGTAAACTTAAAAAATACTAAATATTTTGATCAAATTAATACATGTTGGATGATTGGGAAATGTAGACATTGTGATAATGCTGAAATTAAATTTGTTTATCTTAAATTCATGGCAAAATTAGATTTTATGACTATAAAAAAGCAAGGCCATGAAGCAAAATAACAGTGGAGATTAGATGGACTTTTATGTCAATTTTATAACGATTCTGTAATTTTAACATACACTGTAACATCGGATAAAAAAAATATATTATTGTATACTGAGCAACTGCCACGGGCAGCCAGTATATGTCTTCATCCAGTACCTTATCCTCACTCAGAAAACTTCATCTGTGGGTATGTATGACTCTCCCTAGTTTTACTAAATTACTGAACATTTCTCATTGAATCAAGAGTCTACTTTTTTTCATTAAATGCCTTCTTTCAATATTTAGGGTTTCTGCAGACATAGAGTAGCAAAGAGTCAAACTATGTATAAAGCTTATAATTGGTAGACCAAGTACATTGTATTTCTATCAAAATGGTGCATGGCTCAATATCAATTCAAGTTGAAATTTATACAAACAAGGCTAGCCGTGTTGTCGTAGATAGTAATCAAAACTCTGTTTGAAGACGGAAATTGAGACAATACAACTGGTGTCTGATAATTTATACAAAATCTAATTTGAAATTATATAACGTTCTGTGCTTTTTGTGCATTTGACTGGGATTTGGTTTTATGCTGGAATGTATCGTGTGTAGTGAAGTAATGAATAAATATGATGTGTATATGCATATGTTTGTCGTTTATATCTTTGCATATTTGTTAAGAGACTTTTAAATCATGTTCTCTGATATTGTATTCACCTAACATCTGCTTTTAACCAAATGCATTTTCACCTAATTCATCAAACATTTTATATTGCTACAATATTTCCGACACCTTTATCTCGGTTGCTCTGTTGCACTTGCAACTTGTTCAGGATATTAATTAGCTAACGCATAAGCCAGGCGTTTTAATAATATATGTATTGCCTTTCCTGCTTAGCCATAGCGTAGATGATGACTGTGGTAGTGACTTCAATTTAAGGATTCTGTGAAAGTATTTTGTTAAGTTATTCCCAAATTTAATAGTGTAACGTTTTCTTTATTCATGTGTGGTCAACATTTTTATAAAGAGGTTTCTCCCAGCTTAGCACTTGACCAAAGGAAAACGAAGTCAGGATGAATTAACAAAAACATTCGAACTGCACTCATCCATAATACAGACAATAATACCATAAATGTATATTGTTTACCCATCCATGGTTACTGACAGGTATCTGATACTGGAGAAAGTTATTTGGGTTTGTCGTGACTACACTTACAGAACATACCTTTTGATTGATTGGGGGATTAGTATTTTACCTTTCTTTATTGTCCTAGGCTTGAAAGTTATATGCTTAAGGTTTTTACCCAGGCTTGAAATGACCATGTATTGATTTTATTGTAGGATGCCCCCATTGATGGAGATTAATAGTAATTTTGGAATGTTCTCCTTACATATGGTACATTTCATAATTATCATAGTAATGCTGTGTTCTTGGCTCCAAATACAAATTACCCAGTGCATGGCCATCGCCATGGATTTAGTAGCTTTACTTTTTTCCAACCGCTATGTTCCTTCTTTGGTGACTGACAATCAGACCCGATCAGTCGTTGCAGACGCTTTATATGGCATCAGGTCACAATTAGTTTATTCTTTTTTTAAATGTGATACTACCTTTACCATAAATAATATACATAATGAGGCGACCTTGCATTTGGTTGGCAGATAGTTTAACATATCAGGAGACTTTATTTCTCATCAGTTGTTGATAACATTCTGTTCACAAGTTTAGATGGAGATTTTTGGTGGAGCATAACTATGAGTATTATCTATGCCTATTACTTATGTCTTTATTTCTGAAATAACGTATCACTGTGTTAATGGGGGATACATTTACTTCATATGAAGGTATGGGAGTTGCCTGGCTTTTTATGCTTACAATACTATCATTGACTACTATGTAAAACGGACAACTGTTATGTTACCTGTTGCACAAAATGGTATACAGTTGGACCTCTTTAACAATACACGAAAATACTGAATAGTAAATGTTCAGTTTTCTTGTGTAGTAAAAATCTTGATGAAATTAGAAAAGAATATTGATCAATTTGCGCTGGAACGTTTCCTTGGTAGAGATAATTTAACATTCATTGATAGTTCTTTACACTTCCTTTATATGTTTCCAAATTCTGCATTGACAATTATATCTAAAATCAAAGATTTAAATGTATGTGAAATATTGTTCACCCCATATGTTACATTTACTGATACCTTTTATTTAAACTGAATACAAATTAGACAAAAGTAAACAGGAAACGTTTCGCCATGACGACCTTTCAAGCTTTCATTAATAATACTGGTTCTTAATAAAATATTGCTTCCGTTACTTAAAACAGAGAAACAAAACGTTAAATAGCTTCTTAAAAATCACAAACTAATTGGACCAAATCTGACAAAACTCATCTTGACATAAAGAGATTTGAAATTCTACAACCGATGCCGATCCGCTATCAACTACGGCCGTCATTACTAAAATTGAAAACCTTTCCCATGGCTTCCTCGCAAAAACCACTGATCAGAATCGTGTCAAACAAGACATGAATCATCCTGTACTGTGGATCTTTCAAAGTTGTACAAATGTTGCCTCCAACCAATTTGGCCGCCATTTATAAAACAAACTGAAACATAAATTATTGAAACGACTTCTTGTAAAATAAAGCCCTCGCTCTACTGAATGTGCTTAAATTCGACTGAACTTGCTTGGAGTCGAGTACGTTTAAGGTTGCACAGTTGAAGCCGACTTAACTGCAAATAACAAGAATAAATAACTGTAGAGAATCTACATTGGAAATAATAAGAACAAGTTTGTGTGCTAAAAATGGAAATAAAACGCTCTATATCAATTACCCAATCAACAGCAAGAACAGCAGCAGTAGAGCCGGTTGATCATTTTTCCATAGCTGTATGAATATATCAATTTTAACCATAGTAATTATCTTGAAAACTTATGAATATCTTCAATTATGCTTTTCGGGCATTTTTCTAATCAATAAGTCATCAGCAGTCTGTACAGAAGGATTAATATCTCAGTAGCTTCATTCAGTTTCAAGAATGAGCATAGTATATGGAGTCTAAGCATTGAGTAGACTTGCCTCGCATTCTGAGGAAAATTTGACATGTTTAGCTCATATAAATTTAAATTGTCTCTAACATTATTGTTCTGACTAGACCTATATACTGTAGCGTATGCATACTATATTTAGCGATATCTGTAGATGTGCATAGTTTGATAAGCAGTTGTACCAAATAAAATCTGACAATGCGAAAGTGTTTTTCAGTGATTCATTTGAATCGAGCATTTAATAGAAACAATAAACCAAGAAATCAAATTATTCAAAGTCTGTCAGGCAGAAACATAATTATAATTGCCAATAGATTTTCTAATCTCTAAATTTGAATGTTTGTTCTCAAATATACTGTTTAAGTGGATAGAATCACTGGAATGGACAGGACCAAAGCAAAACAGATTGATTTAATTGATTTAAATTAAAAATTGATTTAATTTATCTTTTAAGTTGAATAATTCCCGTTTATTTAGTTAACTGCACACCTTTATTTTCATGCATTTGATGTTATTTCTTATTAAAGCTGAGCGAACAATATCAAACACATTACAGTAGAGGCATGGTTAGGCTCGTCATTGTTACTATTATATACTTCTCAGTTCGAGTCCGTTCTGGCGATTCTATTCACCCATGCTGTTGGTCTTCTTGTATATGTAGGTAAATATCTATATTTGTCACATTCTTATTCGACTACCATGCTAATTGTCAACCTGAGAATGTGTATGCCAATGTGAACTGGAACTTGGAGACTGAATTCAGAGATTGCAAACCTTTGAATCTCTGCATGTATTTCGCTTGGGTTCAATGTTTCCGCATACAACTTGAGAATTAATCAATATCCAATTGTCATTCGCTTTCATCGGCCATCCTGACCGAACATGCTGTACAATACTGTCTAAGTAATTTGAATGCCATGGGATAAATCGAGACCAATAAAATAAAATAACCTGGTCAAGTTATCTCCCCTGCAGAGACGCCGCCAGGATTATATCAAAAGGGGATGGTCCCCAGCCCCTTGTACAAAAGAGGAAGAGACACATAAACACGGGGGCGAGGGTAGGAACGGCCAAAGTCCCTGGCACTTAAATATCCATGTGTTTTTTACTGCTCCACTATCTTCAGGCTCTATTGAAATAAAAGTTCTCAAAGGTGTCCCCTCTAGTTGTACAACGATTATCACAATGACGTCAATGGACACGGTCACATGGGCTGTTTCATGACTTGCTTGGCAGGAAGAGCATAAGCTTACATCTAATTTGATGACTCTTGTTAAAGGTCTATCTCTCTTTTTCTAACTATCATTCAATCTGACTCGGACTACTTATTCCGTTTAAGGTGTATAAAACTGGTTCAAACTGATAACGTTTATTTTGGATTGTTCTATATTGTTCCATTATATTAAATGTTTTATATATAAAGATGAATACGTTTGCACCCTAAATTACCATCATGACTGCTTTAGATATATATGTTATTAATGGGAGACTTTGATGCCAGAACTCAACAAATCAGTGATTTCTTTAAGAAAATATTTTATTTTGTTTTAATTATACTATAATTATACTATGATAATTCTCGACATGTATAAATTGCATAATAAATAAGTAAAATTAGATAAAAAAAAAAAAAAAAAATAATAACACCACTGTGAAACTACTGATGGGATATGTAGAAGAAATAATTGTATTAATTTTAAAGGAATATTTGGTGGCTGTACGAGTTCTGGTTTTACAGCTTTCCGAAGATACAGAAACCTATTCTGGTCTTTCTAGCACCATTCTTTTTATGTGTGCTTAGTTGTATATTGTGTGCGTGACCTTTGTACATGATTGACGGTTGAGTAGTTTTGACCAACCTGAAATTATATTGTGTGCTTGACCTTTGTTCATGATCGAGGGTTGAGCAGTTTTGACCAGCCTAACTTTTTATTTTCAAAGATGTTTACTTTTATCTGCGTTCAAAATCTAACCTCATTTACAACCTAGAATAATCTGGAATCGAACTTATGACCCATACCATAGGCATTTTACTGTGACTTAGGTCAAGTGAAATTAGTATATAACAATGTGGCAAACGAAATCAGTCATTCCTCTGTTAAGATCAATATGTGGAATTATTTAATGATGTGTCACGACATAATTTGAGAGGAATCTTTTCTTTAAAGTGTTTGTTGAAATTGCAAAGTGCTCATTCACTTTTTGGACAAAAGGAGTATTTTAGAATTATTGTGGGTTCATACAAAGGGATTCTGGATTTTAGCATTATCATATATCAAGACCGTTTGTGCATCAGCCTATTCGAGACTATTGACATATAATCACATTCAATATTACAATTCATTCGGATCTCATCACTTTTGGAATTGCGTTAGAGCATTTATGACTATTTAGGACTTAATTCACAATGATGCAAGTTCATCTTAACATTTCTTCTTGTAACTAGAGAAATACGTTTAGTTGTTAATTTTAATAAACATTTTGGTTTCGCTTCTTTTCTTTTACTTAGTTTTAGAACATAAAGTCATAACAGACATTGACGACACGTCCGGGATATGGATTTTATATGAAAATATGTCACTAAGTTTGACCTTTCAAAATGATTCAGTCACACTAAATTCAGAAAGAGCACAAGAAATTTCAGCATTTGCAATTTCAGATGGAATGTCTCAGTATAATGTGATGCCATTTGGTATAAATAATTCTTAGTCAACATGAAGCGATGAATAATTCTTAGTCAACATCCAGCGTTTAATGAACATAATATCTGGTCTAGATAAATGTGACGCCTCCATCGTTTTCTTCATTATCTACCATGATACCTAGAAAGATCATCCGGCAACCATTCGGAAAGTGTTGATTTACTCAATTTAGGTAAAAGTGAGTTATGCCGTGCTTGTGTAACTTTTTAGGACCTCTTGCGGGACAAACCCAAAATTGATCTTGTAGAAGCTAAGGTCAAGGTTATCTAGGCTTTTCCAGCATCCGTTGATACAATGCAGATTTTTAAGACATTTAGTTACAAATGGTCCATACTTCCTGAACGTCTGAAAAATTTGCTGAATAAGAAATCCAAGTTTCTTTAGTGGGGCACATGTCAAGAGTTTTTGACAAATTAAATGCCAAACTTAAACGTGCACGTCTAGCTCTTTCAGATCTAGATCTTAGGCACATATTTAAAATGTCTGTAGATGCACGTGATTGGAGGAGTAGAACAATGACGAGTCCATCCAGTGTGCTAAGTTTCTCAAAAAGAACAACAAATAAACTAAACAAGCACAAGATATATTAGTACACAACTGATTACGAATGTTTGGTTCTGATATTGGGTTTGCAAATCATATATTATATTTGTATAATAGTTATGCGCCTTCTCCGACTGCTGCATTCAGTGATAACCACCCAGTTATTTTAATAAACAAAATGAATCTGACCAACTCAACCATTTGTGAGGAACAGTTTGATTCTGTAGGATTACAATGTTGACAATAGACCCGTCAGTGGAAAAGATCAAATGGTTGCAGATGCCTTCTCACGAATTTTGAAGTACTATAGTTGATTTAGTTTGTGGGGTCTTTTTTCTATAATTAAACTGAGTGTCATTGCAAGGACAGTTTTCTATGTAAATATAGCATGTTAAAGAAAACTTTCAGGTAAAAGTCTTTCTTTAC